>JADIOT010002742.1:52236-63370 GCA_018343995.1 Waltiozyma sp. UFMG-CM-Y6624
TATATATATATTTGCCAAAAAAAAAAAAAAAATAAAAAAAAATAAATAAATTATCTATAATTCAACAGAGCTTAACTCAAGATCCTTATGAACAAAGGCTCTATCACCACCAGCACCAAGGTAGTCACCAGCAATGTTACCTTCACCTCTCAATTGGTATTGATAAATGACCAAACCTTCCAAACCAACTGGACCTCTAGCGTGAATCTTATTAGTGGAGATACCAACCTCAGTCCCAAACCCATAACGGAAACCATCAGCAAAACGAGAGGAGGCATTCCAGTAAACACCAGCAGCATCCACAGCTTTCAAAAACTTTTCTGCAGTCTCTTTATTAGCAGTAATGATCACATCGGTATGTTTGGAACCGTGTAAGTTGATGTGTTGGATGGCAGAAAAAACATCTGTGGTGAAATCAACAGCGATATCGAAGGAAAGGAATTCCTTGTCAAAGTCGCCATTAACAGCTGGAACAACTTGGGACGAAGGAATCAAAGAAGCAGCTAATATTTCAGCGACAGCTGGAGTGACGTGGAGTGTGACGCCAGCATCAATCAAACCTTGTACAATTTCAACAGTCTTGTCTTTAAGAGATTCGTGAATCAACAAAGTCTCAACTGCATTACAACCAGCTGGATAATTGGTCTTAGCATCCACCAAGATTTTAGAAGCCATGGTCAAGTCTGCGTCCTTGTCAACGAAAAGAGAACAAATCCCATCAGCATGACCTAGGACTGGAATCTTAGTGTTGGACTTGATGTTACGAACCAATTCGTTGGAACCTCTTGGAATAACCAAATCGATAAATTTGTCTTGGTCTAACAAGGCAGCAACGTCTTCTCTGGAAGCGATCAACTGAATAGAATCCTTTGGAACAGCTGTCGTTGCCAAAGCTTCATTAACAACCTCTGCCATAGCAGTGAAGGTGAATAAAGATTCTTTACCACCTTTAAGAATGGCTGTATTACCAGATTTAATAGCCAAGGCGGTGATATTGGCAATGACTTCAGGTCTTGACTCAAAGATGATTAAAAGAACACCCACTGGGGCAGTAAGACGGTACAAGTTTAATCCTTGGTCCAATTCTCTAGCCAATGTCAATTTACCCACAGGATCTTCCAAATTTGCAACGTCAAGAATACCTTGAAGCATGACATCGTACTTATCACCCTTTGAGAGATCCAATCTTTTGATCAATGAGGACGATAAATTTGCTTGTTCAGCAGCTTGCATATCTTTGACGTTGGCTTCAAGAACACGAGCTTTGGCATGAAGAAGGGCATCGTGAACAGATTGTAAAGCAATGGATCTTTCTTCGTTGGTTAAAGTTTTGAGTACTGTGGAAGCAAGACGAGAGTTCTTAGCGATTTGTTCAGCCATTTTTTATTTTTTTTATTTTTTTTGATTTTCCTTTAGATATATATTTTATCTATTTAATAAAGAGAATTGGATTTTTTTTAAAAAGAAAAACCACAAAATAGTAGATATGTATATATATAGAGTATAGGCAAGTCGGTGATTCATACAAGCGGCCCATGCAAGTTCCGCGGCAGTCATTTCGAAAAATTTACTAAAATTCATTTCAAAATAAGCCGGTAAATTATGACAGACCATATTATTTGCATTTTGTAAACAGTTATTAAGATAAATTTGCCTGCTTTTACAGGACTTTAACAAGCTTGCAACGTTATATATATATATATATGTCTCAGTAAGTATATATATATATCTAGACGAGCGTGCACAAATCTCATCATCTAAATGTTTCTTTTGAAAGTACTTGCATCAAAAGTGCTACCATTATGAGTATTTAAAAATACATTATCAAAATGCTTAATAATGGATAAATAAGAATGTTCCAAAGTCGGGTCTTCACCTTCAAGGAAATGAACATATTCTGCAACGTTTCTAATCTGGAAAGGCTTTAAAACCGGATTGATCTTTTTTTGTAATCTCTTGGATCCCTTGGTTTCGTTAAATAATTTCTGGTCCAATTCGTCAATCTTGGAGGAAATAAAATCTTGATATGTAGGAGCATTGATGCTTTGAATTTGAAGTTTTGATAAGATGGAAAGAAGGGTTTTCAAATCTTCAGAATTTTTCAAATATACGATCAAAAGATAATTATATTCTTCATCGAATAAAGTGACGGAATGAGGTTTATCTAAACCAGAGGAATTTTGAGAAATATTAATAATAGTGACTTCTTTGGCTGAGATTCCAGTAAATGGGAATTGGGTTACGATCAATTTGTTACCTGTTGGAGATTGAAAGGATAATCTTTCTGGGGATTTGGAACTACCTTCATCAAATTCAGCTTGGTTTTCTACTAATGTTAAATTGGTGAAATATAAATGATCTTCTTCAAAAGACGAGAATAATTTAACATCATAGTCGTTCAAATTGAACAATTGAAAAGCGATGATTGGAACTGGCATAATGATTTTTTTTTATTTTTTTTATATTAAGTCTTTTTATTGTAATCTAATTTTGAAAGACACCAATGATGAATTGAAGGGAATAACATGATTTTTCAATCTCATATAATTTTCCAGTTTGCTCTTTGTCAATTTGGAAGGAGGAGAAGTGTGTCTGTGTGGCCTTAACAAAAAACTAGTCATATATATGATCTGTCAATAAAGAACGTGCTAATACCAAAATCCAATGAAATAAGAATCAAATCTCATGACATTCGCAATTTCCCAATTCGGGAAATGAAAATAGTGCAAAATTGCTTTTGTTACGCCAAAGTGTTCTTTTTTTTTTTCTTGTGTTCATTTTCGCGAGTGACATAGTGTGTCTAACAATTTCTAAATAGAGGAAAGAAAAAAAAAATTTTAAGATTGTTGGTGATAATAAAAATGTAAAGAAAGAGAGATGAGGGACTATTTATTATTGTTTTGATTCATTGAAGACTTAACATCTATTACATATCATAATGTCTGACGAAGTATGTATCATAAACAACATGATGTTGGATCATCTGTTTTTGCAAATAAAAATAAATAATTTCAATATACTAACAAGTACGTTGCTCATCTCAGATCATTTGGCAAGTAATTAACCAAGGTTTCTGTACCTACAAAGTCAAGACAACTAAAGACCAAAATTTCTGTAGAAACGAATTCAATGTTTCTGGTCTCTGTTCCCGTCAATCTTGTCCTCTAGCCAACGCCAAGTATGCCACTGTTAAGAACGTTGATGGTAGATTATATCTTTATATGAAAACTGTTGAAAGAGCACATACCCCAGCCAAGTTATGGGAACGTATAAAGCTTTCCAAGAACTACGCCAAGGCCTTGGAACAGGTGGACCAACATTTACTATATTGGAACAAGTTCTTGATCCACAAGTGTAAGCAAAGATTAACCAGATTGACTCAAGTCGCTATAACGGAACGTCGTTTGGCATTGAGAGAAGATGAAAGACATTACGTTGGTGTCAACCATAAGACCAAGAGAAGAGAAGAAAACAGAGAAAGAAAGGCTTTGTCTGCTGCCAAGATTGAAAAGGCCATTGAAAAGGAATTGTTGGACAGATTAAAGAGTGGGGCTTATGGTGACAAGCCATTGAATGTTGATGAAAAGATATGGAAGAAGGTTCTTGGTCATGTCGAAGATGAAGAAGAGGCTGAATTGGAGGACGAATTGGAGGACGAATTGGAGGACGAAGAGGAAGATGATAGTGATGTGGGTGAAGTCGAATTCGTTGAAGATGATGGGGAAGATGAATTGGTGGATGTCGAAGATTTAGAAAGATGGTTAGATGGTAGTGATAGCGAACAAGACGACTCTGAAGACTCAGATTCTGATTCAGACTCAGAGAACGAAGAGAAGCAAAAGAAGCAAAAGGCTAAGGAAGAAAGAGCCAAGAAGAGAAGAGCCAGAGTTGAAGTCGAGTATGAAGAAGAGCAAATCCAAAACGCTGTTGCTTCAACCAACTAAGCAAATCCTGAACAGAAGTTTTTCCCCCCCTTTTTTTTTTTAATTCATCTGCATGCATTTTCATTATCATTTTCATCATTATTATTAATACAACGGTGTCTTGTTCTAGTCCTGCTTTATCTGCATACCCCTTTCCATTCTATATTTATTCTTTGAGCAATTTACCCAGATTAAACATTGAGGTCCTTTGCCATTGGTCATTCTTATTTTTTTTTTTTTGTTGTTGTGTACACTATAAGTTAATCAAATCCTCATTTGTTATTAAGAATAATAATAATAATAATAATAATAATAATAATATTGACACTTTGGTCGTCTATTAAAAATTACAAATTAAGAAAATTGTCTCTGTCTATATATATATATATATATATATATATATATATATATCATTTGTTATATGTACAGGATCAAAGTGTGTCATTAGTTAATAGTGCTTCTTAGGAAATTTCCTTCAAGCATATATTCATTTCATCCTCAGTTAAAGATTTGATGTAAAGACATTTACTTAAAACCTCCTCGTCAACTTCCAACTTGTAAAGCATCGACCATTGGATACATTTAATCAAAGACTTGATGATCTTGGCATCATGTTGGAATTTACTGAAATTGATCTTCCCATCCTTGAAAGTCTTCTTCTCTTTATTGAACAATAAATCAGAAAGGTACAACCCTAAGAAAGGAGCAGCACCTAAAGAATATTTCATTCTGTTCAATTCAGTTCTCAAATTCAAGAAATTTTTCATCGGTGATAAGATTGGTTCCAAATTCTTAAAGATCAAAATATCACCAGGTTCAACGTTTCTCCAAGTTTCCTTTAATTTTTGAACCTTATCTGATGATAAAGCCAATAGAATCTGCATCAATGTGGAGTAATTTTGTAAAGTTTTACAATTTTGAGCAATATGAATAAATCTTTGGATGGTAAGTTTCCGTAAGTTCAAGTCTTTAGTTAATAAGATCTCAGAAATAATCCAATTCACAGTAAGATTAAATCTAGAAATACAAAGATCAATACCGTTCAAACGTTCGTTTTGAATCAAAATTTCTAACCAACTATTAATTTGTTTCACCTCTTCGGAATTCCATTTCAATTCAACCAATTCAGACCAATCAATTTCTAATAGAGCATCCTTCTCAATCAAAGTGAACTGATTAGCTAAAGTCTTGGAGTCATAATTCAAAATAAATGACACATGTTTTGAGCTATTAGACAATTGTAAATTATCGTTAGTGATTTGATAGTTCATTAACAAATCCAATAAAATCTTAGGATTACTTTCTTCTTGAGAAACATCTTTCTGTGGAACTGGAGTCAAGAGAAATTGCTTAGTCTTTCTTCTTTGATCAATAAAGAACGATCTTCTTTTGTTGTTAGGATTGGACTGAATGTTTAGATTCTCAACTTGTTTAGCCAAAACCGAAGACGTTGTGGAAGTAGCAATGGAAGTGGATCTATGATCTCTGGTATAAGTACCTTCAAGTTTGGAAAGTGCAGCATTTATAGGATCAACATGGAAAGATTCATCTCTGATATCTGCCAATTCAGTTAAAGTCTTCTTATTGACTCCAGGGTAAGGAACACTGGAAGCATTAGATTCTACAGTTTGTAAAGAAACATCACGTTGAACTTTTATCTGTTGGATGATCGATTCAACACTATCTTCTTGTATTTCCTGATGATCTTGTGCCACAGTGATATCCACAAATTTTGGTCTACCTTTAACAGGAGTGAAAATAGAAGAAGTTGATATCATATCTGAATGGAAACTAACATGTAAATTCTTGGATCTATTGGATAAATACGAATCTCTGGCAACACTGTGATATTTGTTGTTGATGGATGTCAAAGAACTATAAGAGTTGGAGATATTGGTAAATGAGGGGATTCTGTTCAAATCAAATCTCATCTCACTCTTTTCAAACTCTTGATTTTCCACGATGGATTTGATTGGAGAGACATGTGGAGTTGGTTGGTGCATTGTTGGGGTGTTTGGTTCATCCAGGGCATCACTGACATTGTTGGTGGACATGGTGTCCTGAATAGGCTCATCATAGGAGGACATGAAAGAATCACTGCCAAATGTTGATCTGGAGTCTCTATGGGAATCTGTGTGAGAGTTGAAAGTAGTTGTATTCATACTTCTTAGAATCACTGACTTTCTATCAACAGCTCCCTTAGACTTTGTTGGGCTTTTCACAGTTTCAGAATTTTGACTATAAAGAGAGACAACATCATCAATCTCGTCATCCGAATCAGTTGAAGCAGCAGGTATAGTGATGATGACCTGTTCTTGGATCGGAGATTGAATTTCAACAAAGTTAAACTCATCATCATCAACACTTTCCGAGCTGTCTTGAGGATTTATAACAGGTTGTTTCAATTCTTGTTCATCATCCTTTAAAACTGATACAATTTCAGAAGATTCAACAGTTTTAGATTCAACAACAAAAGCTGCATCTTGTTCAGAAATCGGAGAAGTAGAGTCTACAATAAGATCAGGAACTTCTTCATTCTCTTCAGCTGTTGAGTCTACTGCAGCACTTTGGGAAATATCTTTCATGTTATCGATAACAGGAGTATCAGTGGCATTCTTCACCTCTTCATCATTATGAACCTCAGAACTCCTTTTCTCAACGATTTGTTCATTGTTCGGTTCTTCAATCAAATTCTTAAGAGTTTCTTCAGTGGAACTTGTCTTCATAGTCTTAGAAGGAGTAGATATAAGATTCTTAATAGTTTCCTCCGTTGAGCTTGATTTCAAAGTCTGTTTCACTTCCTCATTTAATGGTGTAGATTTTCTACTATTGACGATGAGATCAGATGGAATGGAATCAATATTTCTTGTAGATTGTGATAATGCTGAGAAATGCTTGTTAAATTCCTCAATGGTATCAACTTTTCTCAGCGTTTTGGAGGCAGCTGCATCTTGTAAATTATCATCCATTGATTCAAAATCAAACTCTCTTGAAACAGAAGTGTTATTTCTGGACAAATCAGAGTCATAAGTAACGTAAGACTTCTCACTGAGTTGTTGCTGTAGAGATACAACACTTTTGGATAAATTCGAAACATAACCATATAAGTTCATATTGTCAATGTTTGATTTATTGATATCATCTTCCACGGTGAAACTGAACGAATCTCTACCAAAAACAGTATCTGAATGTTTGTTGAACAACTCATTTTGAAATTTGAACAAGTATTCCACTTGATCAATGGTTCTCGCACTCAATATATCAAACTTCCCAACAATCAATTGCTCTAGTTCCTTATCATTTAACTTTGGTAAAGAAACAACCTTTCTCATAAACTTCTCCACCTGAATATCCTTGTTGATTGTGTGTTTGTTTGTATTAAAAGTGTTAGTCCATTTATCTATCAACGATTTCAGGCCCTTGGAATCATTCTTGAGAGAAGGAGAAGAAGAAGCAGAAGAGTGTTGTGGAGTGGGTAGTTTAACGATGACATCCATCTTCTTCACTGGAGTTGGTGGTATTATCTTAGAAAGAGCTGAATTTGTTGGGAAGGCTGTTGTTTGAGTGACGACATTTCTAGTGATTGGTGATTTGTTAAGGGAAATAAAAAGAGGAGATTCTTCTCTGACAGCAATAGCTTGTGAAAGTCTTAGGTTTGAATTCTTAGGATTCAAAAACAATTTGGGATCTCTTTTGGAGTATTGCATTGGAATATTAGGAATAACTCTATCGTTGATGGAATTCAAAATGACAGAGTTTCTATACTGTGGGCTTTGATCAGCACCATGAATAGATCTCTTGTTCTGGTCACTATACGTCTTGTGCAAATTGTCAATGATTCTTTGAACAGCAAAATCACAATGTGAAAGTCTTGTGAAATAATTGACAAATAATAATCTCAATTGAGTCGAAGAAGCAAAATCATCCTTGAAATAATTTAGTAACCAATGCCTTATCACGGTGAATGCTCTAACGAGTACCTTCTCACCTTCGATGTGTCTTTCTTGATGAGAAATGTCATCAAAACATTGTATGGCCCATTTGAACCTCAGGATCAATAGTTGAAGAAGAGTAGATGATGATAAGAAAGAACGATATGTAAGGAACAAGTCACTAACGAGATCATAGTCGATTTTTTCTGGAGAGGTCAAATTCACTATAAGTTGAACAATATCCATATAATGCTTTGACTGGGGTGGTGGCTGTTGATTCGTGTTGTTTCCTTCCCCTTCTTCTTTTTGATGTTGATCTTCTTGCAAATGAATATGCTCATCAAAAACATTAGGTGTCATTTCATCGACTCCAAAATCTGTAATATCAGGCATAATCAGTGAATTATATAGCTTAATCGATTTGATAGTTGGGTTTAACTCCTTGATTTGCTTCTGTTTTTATTTTTTTTTATTGGTAGATCTCACAGGGGTGAGGGGCAAAGGTGGATAAATAAAAGACAATCCTATGTGTGAGAAACAAGCTTAAGGTAAATAGTCAGAATGAAATTTGAAAAGCTCCTTGAAATCTGGATAGATCCTATAAAGTCTGAACACTAGGTTGGGATTTTTTTTGACTTTAAGGAAGAAAATTTTTTTGATGTGTATGTTTACTTTGTTTATTTTGGCATCATTTTTTAACGTATGCATAACTTATAACATTTCCGTTTTTGGGACACATACCGGGATTTTGTCAAAAAAAAAAAAAAAAAAATATATATAACGTAAGGCGCGCATTCAACGCGTCAAAAATCAAAATCAAAATCAAAAAAAAAACCCCCAAAAGCGTGCCTGTGGTATAAAAAATGTCATTGAAGGTTTATGTTGAAACCTTTTAATATTTAGTTGTCTCTGTTTACAAACAAAATATAACAAAGTTATCAAAACCAACCTAAATTTGCCTTGGAGTTATGTTTTTTTTTTCTGGCCATTGGGTCTTAAAAGATCTTGGTCACGTGCATCTGCCATTATTTATCGGTCCAACATAATCGCGCGCGCGGGAACATTTTGACCATATTTTTGGCCACGGCTATTTGTAGAGGAACAAAATTCCCACTCCCCCCCCTCAATTATTACTTAACAAATTCTAAATTGCCATTCCAAATTCTTACATACCTCTTAAATCTAAAAATTTATCGTCCCACATTAACAGATATGTCCACTCAATCAGGTATCTCTCCTTCACAGGCTCTTCTATCAGCTTTCAAAGACTTTGTCAACAACAAAGAAGCTATATTATTAGCTCATATTGAGAATGAATCTATTGAATTGACTAAAGTCATTTCTGGATCGTCTGATTTATCCCAAGATTTTAAACAACTAGGTTCCGAATTGACTGAATCAATTCCAAAGTATATTATCATTAAAAGAGAGACATCTTCCAATTATACGTTTGTTTCTTATGTGCCCGATTATTCCCCAGTTAAGGAGAAGATGCTTTATGCTTCTTCCAAGAACAACTTGATTAGATCTTTTGGCTCTGAATATTTCTCCGATATCATTTTCATCAATGGATTAGATGAAATCACCTATTCCAACTATAAGGCCACCATTAAGGGGGATCATAAGACGGACGGTCTTTCGAACAGAGAACAAGAACTTCAAAAGATTAAGAATGACGAACTGAACACACTTTTACAATCATCAACTAACGCCAAGAGACAATTGGTTACACATCAAAACGACTTTAGCTTCAAGTTCAATGAAAACACACTTTTCCAAATCGAAGAGTGCCAACTTTATTCTTTAAACATCGATTTGAAAACTGAAGAAGTGTTTTTATCTAACAAACAACCAATTACAACGGCTAAAGACTTAATATCTACCATCTCTGACGATTCGCCACAATTCAATATCCTCAAATATAAAGGCAAAGAGTTTTTCATTTACACTTGTCCTTCTGGGTCTAAAGTCAAGGATAGAATGATTTATGCTTCTAATAAACAAGGTGTTATTAATCATTTCCAAACTGAAAACAATATGACTTTCCAGAAATCTTTTGAAGTTGGCGATGCATTAGAATTGGAATTATCTGAATTGGAACCTGTCGATCAAGATACATTAGTCTCAGGCATCAATAATTTGAAATTTAACAGACCTTCAAGACCTGGTCGTAGAACTAAATAAGTATATATATATATAAATTAA
Source organism: Waltiozyma sp. UFMG-CM-Y6624 (assembly GCA_018343995.1). Lineage (NCBI taxonomy): Eukaryota > Fungi > Ascomycota > Saccharomycetes > Phaffomycetales > Wickerhamomycetaceae > Waltiozyma > Waltiozyma sp. UFMG-CM-Y6624. The sequence goes on from JADIOT010002742.1 coordinate 62,297, forward strand.
AAATATATTAATTTTCGAAAGATTATTGATCCAAGAATTTCTCATGCTCAGCATAATATCTTCCACCATGAATCTTAAAATTTTTGATAGCTTCATTCAATTTAATAAATTCTTCATCAGTCAATTCAACATGGGCAAAATTCTCTTGGACTCTTTCAACGGAACTTGAAGAAGGTATAGGGATTATTTTGGGGAATTTTACACCATCAATTGTCTTACCAGAATGATAATGAATCCAAGCCAAAGCCACTTGAGCAGTAGTGATTGATTTTTCCACAGCAAGAGACTTGACAATTTCAACTAATTCAAGATTTTTTTCAAAATTTTCTTGATTAAATCTTTCAAGACTCAATCGAATATCACCAGATGGAATATCCTTTGTAGAAGACAAAGCACCAGTCAAAATCCCTCTAGATAAAGGAGAATAAGCAATGATTGGGACATCGAACTTGCCTGCAACTTCAACCAATCCATTATATATGATATCTCTGGAAAACATAGAAAATTCAACCTCAGCTCCTTTAATTCCAGTCTTTGATAATTTAATAGCTTTTAACAAAGTATCACCCTTGATTTCTGATAAAGTGTATCCTTTAATTTTCCCATTGATAACGTTTTCATCAAGGATCTTGATATGATCCTCTAAGGAAGAATCAGGATCTAATCTTGCTGGTTCAAAGATATCCAAATCGGGAATAAATTTTAGAGTGTTATCAATTGATGTTTGTATCAAATTGACTTTTGGACCTTCAGGTCCTAATGCTCCCTTAACTGAAATAATTGAATGTTTTCTCAAATCTGGATAGGTAAGGTAAAATTCCTTTAAGTATATTAAATTGATACATCCATCACCATAAAACTCACCAGCATTGACAAATGTTTGTTGTGGTAAGTTGATCTCTATAGCTGTTTTTAAGACTTGGAAGGCGATTGATTTGTCAATTGGATTTGGACGCCATGTAAAGTTCATGGTACCAAACCCTCTAGAGCTGATTGTATCATTATTTATATTAAATTTGTTCATCTTTAAAGAAAAAAAAAGAAGGTTTTATTAGAGAGAATAAAAACGGGAGG
>JADIOT010002743.1:0-28087 GCA_018343995.1 Waltiozyma sp. UFMG-CM-Y6624
AAAGGAATACAACAATAGATCATGCAAGGACATGCAATGATACTTTTTTTTTTTTTTTTAAAAAAAACCATCCAGAATTTTCGCAACGTATAAATTAAGTTTTTTTTTTGAATAATATGGTTTTTATCTTAATTTTTAATTAACTCAAAAAAAACAAACAAACAAAATGGTCTCACAATCCAAAAAAGCTCAGACATACCTTTCAACCAACCCGTATCTAATTGTATCCAAATCTTGGTGTCCAGGTTGTAAATACACTAAAAAGATCTTACAAATCCATGGAGTTTTAGATAAGTTTCATATTTTAGACCTTGATAAGATAAAAGATCAAAAAGAAGCTGATGATTTACAAAAGGCTTTCACTTCTATAAGTGGTAGAAAAAATGTACCGAGTATTTTTATCAAGGGGAAACTTTGGGGTGGCGATGATCAATTAAAGGAATTGGAAAGTTTGGAGAAAATAGATGATTGGTTGAAATTTAATGGAATTAAATAAGCATATATATATATATATATATATTTTAGTCAAGTTTAGCAACTTGAGTAATGTATTTACCCTTGTTAGCACCATGGAATAAACCTGTCCATAATTCTGGAATCTTTTCAAATTTATCACCTGTTGCATCAACAATAGTTTCTGGAAATTTGGTAATATCTAATTTACCCGTAGCAAAATATTGGATCAATTCACCAATGATCTTTTGCATGTCTTTTAAGTCATCAACCAAAACAAACCCTTGGATTCTTAATCTCTTGGTAATAACAGAAACGGCATAGTTGGTGAAATAAGTCTTTTCACCGCCATTATATCCGGAAATAGCACCAACTTGGACAATCTTACCAAAAGTGTTCATATGTAAGACAGCCTTATCTAAAATCTCACCCCCAACTTGATCAACAAAAACATCGATCTTATTACCGTCTAAGGCCTTGACAAAATCCTCATCATAAGAAGCAGATTTGTAATCAACACCTTTAACATTTGGACCTAAGGATTCAACAAGTTTAACCTTTTCAGCACCACCAGCAACAGCAATAACTAACTTTGGCTTGAACAACTTAGCAACAATTTGAACCAAAGCAGCACCAACAGCACCAGCAGCACCGGTGATTAACCAAGTCTTACCTTCTTCATCTGGCTTGACTTCAGAATATTTGAAAGCAGCAAGATATGCAGTGACAGCAGTAGAACCAAAGACAGATAAGAAATGGGATAATTTCAAAGCCTTAGAAGCATCAATTGGGAATGCGATGCTCTTTTCAGGGTTGAAAATAGAATGAGAAGTCCAACAGACTTTACCCATGAAATAAGAACCTTCTTTAAACTTATCATTTTTGGATTTGATAATCTTACCAATACCATGAGCAGGAGCTGGTTGACCCAATGGAGTAGGTGGTAAGTATGAATCAGTAGCGGCTGTAAACCAACCCTTTTGAGCAGGATCATTGGATAAATAGATGGTTTCGTATAATACTTCCCCTTCCTTTAAAAGATTGTCACTGTCTAAATCTAATGTGGTTTCTTCAAGTTTGAAAGTAGCATCGGTTTCACCATAATTTAAATTGACTTCCTTATCAAAAGTGGCATGTTGGTTTAATAAGAATTTCTTGACTGTAATTGTGTTGACCATTTTTTTTTCTGTTTTTTTTTTGTGTATGTATATATATATATATATATATTTATTTAAAATCAATTCATTTATTATTTGAAAAGTTCAAAGAAATTTAAGTGGATCGTTTATAGTTTATATATAACGGAGTTCCGTTTGCCACACAATATTTGGTTTGTAATCCAAGTTGAGTTTTACCGAGGAATGAGGAAATAATCAATCCGGATTTCGTTCGGTTATATCGCATTTGAATCGGAATTACGAGTTTCAAATTTTTTTTTATTTAGCCGTAAATTACTTGTTTTTTTTTGCCTTACTACCTGAATTATCACGTGCTTTAATGGATTATTCTAGATAATAATAATCAAAAAAAAAAGGAAAGGAAAGGGGGGGGGGGGAAGAGTAACTTATTCATTAAAAAAAAAAAATAATCAAAAAAGTTTAAAAACAGCTAACTGCTTATTAATTTATTGTTTAATGTTAAGAAACTTTTTTCAAAAAATTCACAATTAATTGTTCTAACTAAACAGCAAGTTCCGGAGGTCAAACGAAATCTGTCCACGTGATCTTGGGATCGATATAGAAAATGGACCAGATTTAAAATTTATCAATTTTAATCAATATCTATCTTTTTGAATTTTTTTTTTCTTTCTTTTAAAAATAAAAATCATACAAAAGGCATCAACTTAATCTTTAGTTTAATCTCTTCTTTTCTTTTTCTTTCCTTATCAGAAATAGTATAAAAAGTTATTTGTGTCCAAAATGAGCAACAACAACAATCCTTCATCACAACCTGCACATAGAGAATATCTTTTACGATTACAACAAACACGTCAAAACAACCCATACCCAAATTCAATCCCACAACAGAGTCTATCCATGAATGCAGCACTACCTAAAACAAATCTGATAAATGAAAATAATCGTAAAACTCAAATTCCTCATTCAACAGGTCAACTTAATATGAATACACAAATGCCCTTACAAGGATATGGTGGTAAACCTGCACAAATGGCAGGAAGTGGGATCTTCACACTTCTTCCATATAAACAACGTAAAGATGCAACAAGAGTGACGATTCTTTCTAGATATGATATTCTTGGATATATTGCATCAGGAACTTATGGACGAGTTTATAAGGCCAAATCAAAGGATTCTTCCAACCCAATGCTTTTTGCCATTAAGAAATTTAAAGCTGATAAAGAGGGGGAAATTGTCCATTACACAGGGATCTCACAATCAGCAGCTAGAGAAATGGGATTATGTCGTGAATTGAAACATGATAATGTTACAAATTTAATTGAAATTAAATTGGAAAATAAGGCAATTTATATGGTTTTTGAATATGCAGAGTTTGATTTATTACAAATTATTCATTATCATTCGCATCCAGATTCCAAACCTATACCTGAATCAGAGGTCAAATCCATCATGTGGCAAGTTTTAAACGGTGTCAGTTATTTACATCAAAATTGGATTCTTCATAGAGATTTGAAACCGGCTAATATCATGGTTACTAGTCAAGGTGTCATCAAGATTGGTGATTTAGGATTAGCAAGAAAGTTTAACAACCCACTTCAAGCGTTATATTCAGGGGATAAAGTCGTAGTGACGATTTGGTATCGTGCTCCTGAATTATTATTAGGAGGAAGACATTATACAGCAGGGATCGATTTATGGGCTGTTGGATGTATTTTTGCAGAATTACTTGCATTAAGACCAATTTTTAAAGGGGAAGAAGCTAAGATGGATAATAAGAAAAATGTTCCATTTCAAAGAAATCAAATGCAAAAAATTGTGGAAATTTTGGGGACTCCAACTACACAAAATTGGACTTCATTATCCAAATATCCGGAATTTCAAAACTTGGCTCAATTAAAGACTTTTTCATCTAATTTAAGTCCTTGGTTTCAATCCATTGGTGGTACGAATAAAAGAGGGTTAGGATTATTGGCTGCTTTATTGGAATATGATCCTGCCAAGAGAATTTCGGCATTTGATGCCTTATTACATGGTTATTTTTTAGAAGGAACTAGGGTTACTTTGGATATTTTTGAAGGAACAGGGTTAAGATACCCTGTTAGAAGAATCCAAAGTGATGATTCAGATATCACTGCTAATGGGAATGTACAAGGTAATAATGGTCAGGGGAAAAGAGCAGCAGCATTTGGTATTATTGAAGAGACTGGTAGAAAAAAACAGAAATAAATAAATATATATATATATATATATATATATATGCTTAGAACAAGGATCCATTTTTACCAAACCATAACATACTAACTTCCAATTTCTCTAATGAATCTTCCTTTAACATTAATCCATCAATACTTTTAAACCCTAAATCTTCCTTTAAATTATCTTCAGCCCATTCGATTTTAAACCCTTCAGCCTTTTTAATAGAATCTCTTGAAGTTTGCCAAGAATATCTAACAATTTCATTCCATCCCACAAGTTTATCAACTTCACTATTTAACCATTTTTTAGTGTTTGGATCAGAAGGATAACCAGACCCCCAATTGATTTCCTTCCCATTTAATAAATACAATTTGGATTGTTCTAAAGAAATATCCCTTGTTACTTTAGCACAAATAGAAGCAGTGGATACAATAGGATAAATAGCATCTGCCTTCTTAGCAACAGTAATTTTAATTCCAGGGAATCTTAAAGATAATTTATTTTGATAAGATTGTGGTGGACCAACGGTGTCAACATAAATTTCTTTAATATTGACTTTTTCATCCAAGATATTTTGGATTAATTGAATTGTAGCATCATGTGCTTGTTCGTTTAAATTATAATTCCCAATAGTAGAACAACGTAACATTCCTGAAGAAATATCCAAGGCTGTCATTGTACGTGTTGCCCAACCAACATTTGAATTCAATTCTGAATTAAGGGATGTGATTTCTTCTAAAAGATTTGTTCTTCTAATATCTGTTAAAGTTTTGGAATCTGCAAAACGATATTTGGTTTTTAAAATCTTTTCAAAACTTTTAAGACAATAAGAAATACCATAAACCATTGGTCCAAGAACTGGACCACGTCCAGCTTCATCAACACCTAATACTACAGGTTCTAGTGGATTGGCCATAATTTCTGAAGGGATTGAGGTTAGATAGGTTGTAGAGTGTGTTGGTGGGGGTAAAGGTACAGATGGTGGGATATATTCTGTATTACATGTTTCCTTGACAGATTTTTTCTTTGGTTGAGATTCTTTTTCTTCCAAAGATCTTTTAAAAGTTTTGGATGGCTCGGAAAAAGAAATGAGTTCTTGTTCCATTGTTTATAGATTATTTTGTTAATAGATTGTGTATTTTTTTTCTTTGTGGCTTTATTTTCTTATTTTTTTTTTCTTTTGGATTTATTTAAAAAAAAACAAAAAAAAAAATAAATAAATAACGCGTCCTTTCACGTGTAAGAATGTTAGGGCAACTAGGTCTTATCTACAAATCACAATAGCTAAAATAGGTAACTTTCGTTATCTTCTTACAAATCTTGGCTGTAACACAATAGCTAAAATAGGTAACTTTCGTACATAAAAAAGAAATAGAAAATTTAAAAAATCAAAAAAAACTGATGATTTCTATTCTCATTTAAACTAAAAAAAAACACACAAACAAAAAACCCCATAACAATAACTGTTTAAAAAAGATTTTTTTTTAAAAAATACAAAACAAACAAAAAAAAAAAAAAAAAAATGGCGATCTTAATACGAATAAAACGGAATAAGTTTATCTTCTTCCTAACGATCTCTTCATTAATGTTTTGCATTTTATTATGGAGTTTTAAATCTTCTTTGACTTTTATCTATTCAAATGATGATATATCAATAATTGATCAAAATACTAAAAATGATATTGAAGGATATTTGAGGAAAAAAGGTTATGCCTCTAAATCTCCAAAGGAATTGAAACTAGATTTGAAAATGGACAAATCTGAACCAGTTTATTCTTATGTAGTAGATGAGAAAATGAAATTGTTTTATTCCACCCTTATTAACAATATCACTGATTGTCGTCCATTACTCCCTGAAGAAGGAATCAACAATGATAACCATTACTTAGGGGATAAACTTCAAGAAAATTCATCACCAATAAGACAAAACTTGAAAATTGATCCAATCCGTACAAAGACTTTTCTTTCTTCTTTACTTCAACTAAGTAAACATGAAAAGGAACAACTTACAATCTCTCATCAATGTATCACCAAATCAATACCTAATTCATACCCTGAAGATATTAAATGGATGGATTCAGGGTATGTCTATATTGGTGGTGGGAAATATGATTGGTTAGTGTTGATCTCTATTATCCAATTACGTTCAACGGGGGCAAAGTTACCTATAGAAGTTATTATCCCCACACAAGAAGAGTATAACGATCAATATTGTGAAGTTATTTATCCTAAATATAATGCTAAATGTTTGAAATTAACTGATACAATTGATACTTCTGTGTTGAAGAAAACTAATGGATTTCAATATAAAGCATTAGCACTTTTGATATCTTCATTTGCAAATGTTTTAATGTTAGATTCTGATAATTTTCCAATGAAAAATCCTGATTATTTGTTCCAAAATGCTCCCTTTACAAATCATGGAATGGTGATATGGCCTGATTTTTGGAGACGGTCAATTAGTCCTGATTATTATGATATTGCTTCTATCCAAGTAAATGAGAATGAACATGTTCGGAATTCATTTGATGATGATCGAGATTTGGATCAAGAGAACATTTCATTTCATGATTTAAAGGGAGCTATACCTGAAGCAAGTTCTGAATCTGGACAGTTGTTGATCAATAAGATTTCACATGCAAGTGCCATTTTCTTAGCATTGTATTATAATATGTTTGGACCTGATTATTATTATGGATTATTTTCCCAAGGTCAAGCTGGAATGGGGGATAAAGATACTTTTATAGCTGCTGCTCATCAACAAGGATTACCATATTATCAAGTCAAGGAATATGTTAAAGAGTTTGGATGTGCTCAAACTAATGAAGAACAAATGAAAATATTTGATATGGATATTTCTGCAATGGGACAATACGATGCGATTGTTGATTATTTCCAATCTAAATCCAAAGAATATGATGTTGATAAAGAAATTGAGTATGAAGGAGTCTCTTCTTGGGATAAACATAGATATTATAATTCAGAACTTATGTTTCTACATACTAATCAACCAAAACTTTTCCCTTGGAACTTACAGCATAAGGGAGATAAGACCATCTTTGATCATGATGGATTAAGAAGAAGGTTGTACTCTAAGAGAATTATCAAGGAAGCAGGCTTTGATTTCGAGAGAAGAATATGGGAGATCTTTGAAGAGTTGGTTTGTGAACGAAAGTATCAAATTCCTCAGTTAGAAGAAACCGATTGTTGTAAGGAGGTGTTGAAACAAAAGGAGTTCTTAAAATGGGACGAGGAGTTTGGTAATTTGAGGGATTCCAAAGTTTGGCCAGATGAGAACGTTGTTTCGGAAAATCTGCAATCGATGTATCCTTCATATGAGATTTAATATATATATATATATATATATACTTATGAATGATTTATAGATGTCCGAGGTTAATTTGCCATATGGCTTATTATATATATATATATTAATCAGCAGAAGAGGAAACACCTAATTCAAACCATTGTTGTCTAACGTCAACATTCAACTTTCTAACCTTTCTTGATTTGTCATTACTTAAACTTTGTAACAATCTTAAAACTGGAGTCTTCAATTTGACAACTTCAGTGACATTTAGTTTCAAAAACTCGGAAATATTCTCCAAGATAGTCAATCTTAACCCGACAGAAATACCATCACTGACAAAATCCTTTAATATTGTTTGAAATAAGTCCATCATAGTATTTAAATACTTATCAAACCCAGTGATTTTCAACATAGAAATCTTCACAAATTTCAAGAAAGTCTCCAGTTTAGCGTATTCCTTATTCTCCAATAGTTGATCCTTAGAACTCAAAAATATCTGGAATAGGGGATCAATGTAACTCAATAACAATTCCTTATTCTCATCCTTCATTAAGATCGACAAAGATTGAAGATATTTGAATTCACCAGATTCAGATTGATACTTGGATATCAACTGAGGAATGACAATTCCGTAAAATTTCTGCTTGTATAATAATCTCATGTTGTTGATCTTGACTTTGGATGGAGTGGAAGATGGTGTGAATAAAGGTAAGTCAACACATAGAATTTCAAACAATTGGGATAAATCATCCGTGGTAGAAAGTAAGGTAATTAAAGAGTCCAAGTACTTATCAGATAATGGCGACATCTTTAATAATAAAGCTTTAGTTATCCAGGTATAGGTTTCAATTTCTTGAGGGGTGGATAGGGATATATCTGGTAGTTGAGAGGAGTCCTTGTAATTGTACTTGTTGATCAATAGACATAGAAGTTGTAAGTAACCCATTTTGATGAATTCAGAAGAGAAAGATGTCGCGAGAATGTATTGAATTAAGATTTCAATGTTCATATCTTCCACATTAGAGAATAACTTAACAGATAGACCAGCAAGACATTTCAATAATAAGTAGACCTTAACATCACCTGTGGTTTCATAAATGTTCAAACCTTGAAAGATCTCAATGGATGTATCCTTTTGGTAAACCTTAACAGCATCGTAATACAAGAAATTTTGATCATCTTCAGATAAATTCATCACGAACAATTTAACCAAATCAGTGAATCTTTCAAACAGATCAATGTTTAAAATAATATCACCATCATTAGAGTTGAGAACAAATTCAATGATATTTGTGAAAACTGTTAGATCTAACTGATAAGTCTTGAAGGAACCAGAAATAATTTGAATCAAATTATCAACAATTTTGAAACAATTTTTGACATTCACATCATTATGATCATCACTCTTGATACCAGCAAGATGAATAACCTTACCCAACAAAACTTCAATAATTACACTCAAAATATCTTTATTTTCTAAGCCACGCATGATCTTAAAGACATAAGAATCATCGTTTCCATCCTCAAACAAACCACTGATCAAACCTTGCAATTCAGAAACCAAAACATCATTCTTGCCCTGCACAGCATTTAATCCAGAAATACAACTTTTGAAAATATGTTCATTCTTATCACCCTTCAACGTTTCAAAGTAATAAGTGATGACTAAAGAAGTCTCATCTTGGGATAAGTATGGTGTCAGCCCACGAAGAGCGATGAGGGACAAGTTACGCAATGTGACTTCGATTAAAGAAGATGACATTAAAGTGTCTGACAGGAAAATTAGTAATTTTTCCTTATTTTGGGACAACTGGTCTTCGTCTTCTGGTTTAAGTTTCGGTAAGATGGTGATATGAGAATCTAGGAACAATGTGATGATTTTGATCAGCTCACGCTTGGAAGATGTGTTATGGTCCAAGTTTTGGAATAATTCAGTGATAGTTAGTGAAAAGATGTAGTTGAAGTTTTGTAAAGAGGTTGAAGCAATCGCTGTTAGAAAGAGAAAGTCCTTGTGAAGGATTCTGTTGTTAAAATTTAATTCTTTGAAAAATTGATCATTGATCAATTCATGTAATTTGACAGTTTGTTCTTGAGATAATTTCATAATCACTGATTTCAATAACAAAGATAGTTGAGTCAACATTTCTTGATCTTCTTCATCATCTAAATTGATATTTAAAATTTCAAATTTTAAGACCTGGAACAATTTCAAGAAATTTTCATCACTGACTTTACGATTTGAATGATCGAAGAACAGAGATAATAATTTCACAGAGTCTGATTTGTAATTGAAATTGGAATTACTGAAATTCTCTAAATTGCTCTCTAACAAATCGTCTTGGAATAGACTATTAGCTGCCAAGGCAGTATTCAACCCACCTTTCAATTGATCTTCCGTAATCTTATAAGGATCATTCTTTGGTGGTTTGAAATTGATAGGGAAGTAACAGTATAACAGATCAAACAATTCCTGATAATATTTTGAAGTATCCAAAGTCATAGAGATCTTACCATTCATTTCAAATGATAGCAACAAGTTTCTAGGATCTTTCTCATTAGTTGCAACTTTAATGAACAACTCTATAAAGATAGAGTCATACTTTCCATCATGACCAATCACTGCGTCATATAATGCCTTGAGTAAAAGGAAGGCTTGATATCTGACAGAAGCAGGATTTCCAGTCTCCGGATATTTCTCATTAACATCCTTGAAAACCTCACTCAATAAACTTTCATCAAGGGTGTTACCAACTAATGCAGTAATACCAATCAAAGCTTCACCAATGGCCTTAGGTTCATCCATCTTAACAAGCATGAATTTTAATAAGACTTTGGTGTCATTATTGTTGAATGAATAAGAATCAGTGGTGCTCGATAGCTCTTTTAGCACTCTAGCTAATAACGCCACTGAATGAGCCCTCAAGACTTCATCTTCAGCGGTAAGATAATCACCCAATAATTGAATCAGTTTCAATAATGTAAGATCTTTGTTAATGATCAATTGAGAAAGATGTTGAATTGGTGGGTGATTGTCTAATTGAGATTGGGATAGGTATTGAGTGATATAATGGGATGGATCACGGAGCGTGGACATGTTGTTTTTTAAGAAATTAAATATCCCGCCAATGATTATATTTATATATTTGATGGATGATTTGTTTCTATAAATCAATTTTAATAAATAATAAGTAGCCGCCGACAAAGCGCGCGGCAATCTTTGACTATAACTTTCCGTGGGAATTGGGAAATCTGAAAAGGTATAACCGGGTAACTTGAATCCCTATTTTTTCAAACGAAAATACCCTTTTTGAATTATTTAAGGTGGATCATGGGGGGAGTAAGATGGTCAATGAGAAAGGGAAAGGTTTTAGCACACTTCTATATAACGTTGGAAAGAAGCTGAATAGAAGAATTTAGAATACTCAAATGTATATATATATATAAACGATGGTATATAAGTAACTTCAAATGAATATAAATATACGTACATAATATTTGATTAAGCGCAAGAAAAGAAGAATTCTCTGACTTGAACTTCTTGAGAGAATAGAAAACACTGGAAGATGTTAATATAAGATAAGAAAAAAAGATGAAGGTCTATAGATCCTGAATTTCTTTGCAGAATTCTGATCTTTTATTATTCAAATGTTAAGGACCTGTAGATATCTTAACTGGTTCTATATAGCTGGCGAATGCAGATGTCTCAACTCTCATGCGAGAACGTGACACACAGTCTCTTTTTGCTCCTTCACCACCATTTTCACTTGATATTGTGTTATTGATCACAACAGCTGATTCAATCATTTTCACAGACTCATCTGCTTACACTGAATGACTCAAACATCCGCTTTGGCAACTAACTCCATTTTTCAACCCCATCTTTATAAATGCTATCTTCAACACTCCTTGACATTGAATCTTATACTTCGACAAGAATTACAAACAACATATGTTGATCTCCCCAAGAATTTAGACACACTCAAATATATTATTCAACAGTTGGAGCAGTCTAAAGCAGTATGGTTCAACCCTACCCCGTACAATATCCATCAGATCAACGTTTCTGAACTTATGCCGTTGGATATCTTGACGTTACTGCATCTACCACATGATGGCAAGCATAAGGATTTATGTGAGAGATTGATCTATGATCTGGAGAAGTTCATTACTAATTGTATATTTATGATTCTTCGTATATTGTCTTTTGATGAGCCTTATTGTTTGGATACTGTGAATTTCAACGAATTGAAAGGATTGGATCATAAAAAAATTGAAAGTTTGATATATTTCACAATTTTGAATAACCCTAGATTATTCTCCTTATTGAGAAATTCTGAAAATGACCAGAGATTAGTGTTCCATCCCAATTCAGAGTTGATTGTGGGAAGGTTATATCAGAAAATGTACTATCGAAGAGTCGTAAGAATCGTTTATGAAAAGATGCATCTGATTGAGAAGTTTGTAGGATCCAGAAAACCCAACTTACTCTTTGATAAAACTACAATGAGAAAGTCCAAATATCAGGAAATTAAAGACATATCTGAGATGAAAAATTGGGATTCTGCATTGTTCATGAAGGTTTACAGAACAGAGGAAGGCACACTTCAAGCAATGCCTGTTGCAACTTCAGTACGGAAATCCATTGTTCGTCAAAACAGACATATGAAAGCTGCTGATGATCCAACTCTACAAAGTTTGAAACTGCTCACTAATGAAAGAGAAGAATTGTTGACTTGCTCCCATATTTTAGCAAATGAAAATTTTAGTGATAAAAAGACTTTCAAGACAGACAAAGAAGTTTTTATCATTCAGAAATTCATGACATATAGAGATCTTTTCCTCTCTTTGAAAGATATTTTGAAAGATCTGAACTTGAGTGATTCTCTCTTAATAGCATTAGATGGTCTTAATGATGATTGTTGGAATAGCACCATTGATTCAATTGGTCAGTCGCATCAATGTCCTGAAAAGAGTTTGTTCTTGAATTTATTAGGTCATGTCGCTGTATTTGCTGATAGTGTTAAGAATAAAAGAGAGCTTGACATCATATAATTTATAGAATTTTTTTTTTTCATCTAAGTTCAACTATAAATCTAAATATTTAATACCAGGCGTCATCAAACTTGTGTCCAGACCTTGGAGTTATCAGTACGGAAAGGATTGGACTCATCCACTTCGGTCACAGATTCACACATTTCATACTCCTTTTTTTCAATACTAGTCTTTTTCTTGGATCCAGAAACACGTACAGCGTTCTTACCAAACACAAAACCTGGATGGAAAATCACAAAGACCAAATAGGCCAAAGCCATCATCATACCTTCTAAAACCAAGAAGAAAGGTTCGTGAACCATCAAGTATCCACCCCAACCTTCTGCCAATTCCACAACTCTGTAGAAACATCTAATATAGACGAAAATCACAGCGAGGATAATAACAATAGGGAAGACTCTGAAGAAACGGCCTTTTCTAATGTCCTTGAACTGAGACTCGAAATGACCATCCTCTTCCATCTGATGATATTGGGAAGGACGGAAATATCTCACCTTGTGTAGGAAATGGAGAAACAAAAACATGAAAATACTCATGGAAACGACTTGGAAAATCAACCCAGCAACCATAATATTTGTCCCAGTCTTAGCAGATTCATTACCCGAATTGGCAATCCCACCACCGGCAGCCTGAATACCCAAACTTACAACATCACACGTAATGAAGATGTAAGAGTAAAACATAGGTCTTAAAAGAGCATATTGAGGCCCAAATACAACAATCAATTGGCACAAAAGAAAGTAAACACCAGCCATAGTAAAACAAGGAGCGAAAGTCAAACAAGCACTTTGAATAATGAACACAATTGTATCATCAATATTATGAGCAGATAAAGTTCTTCCAATGTAGCCAATCAATTCTAACACAGCACCAATACAATAGGCGATACCAAAATACCAAGTACGATACCACCATCCAAGACCACCATGAGCCAAAAGTAAAAGACCCATAACTACAGCCAACGCCAAGTTTCCTGCAAAGGAAGGATGCATACCATACAAGTTATCAGCTTCAATGAGTACCGTAAGTGACGCTTGGGCAGCAGCTAGATTTGAAGTAGCAGCAGCTAGTTGTGAAGTAGCAGTTGATGTTGCAGTGGCGATGAATTCTTGGTTGACAAGGATAGATAATGAAAGCGAGAGTTTCTGTTCTAATTTACTCATTTGAGCGATCTTAGCAGGAACGGTCGCTGTGGCAAGCGCCGCATCAATGGAGCTTATTTGGCTTTGAATAGATGTGATTTTTGGTAAAAGAGTTGTTATTGTAGATGTCATTTTTTTTTACCGATTCAAATTTTATTGAAAATTGAGATTTTGGAGAAGACCTTTGTTGATCGGAACTTATACTACCACTATTAAAATTCAGGGGCAAAATCAAAAGGGTTCGTTGATATATGCAGAAGCTCGAAAGAATGTGGGGCGTACCAACGGTTGAAAGTGGAAAAGTTTGAGATGTTGGATAAAATATACCCTCGTTTTATCTATGATTACTGTATTTTCTTGAGTGATTTATGTTTTTTTTTATAGCTTTTGTCTAGACCAGATTTCTTTTTCTATTTTTGTCGATTTTTTTTTTGAGGGGGTGAGATCAAGGCGCAGCAATTCCGGATCAGCATCCCTGCACTTTGTCTCTCCTGCACCCAACTCTATCTAAAACATTATTATAAATCTTGCTTCAGCATTAGCCTGCATTAAAAACCGTCATACATGCAAGGCAGCATTGTATACGCTAGATTAGTTTCAAATATACAGTGGAAACTTGGCTCTATAGCATGTGTGTCTATAATCGCGAAATTTGTCAATATTAGCCAATCCTTGAATATTGCAGAAATCCACAGATTTACTGTCTTTTAAGTTCCTTTCTCCAGTTAAGTGGTGAGGGTCTAAGCCCTGCTTCCTCAAGTTAACTTTAGATCCAAGACAGTGCCGTGTTGAGACCAAAGTTCTGATTGATGATAACCCAGTGGAAAAATGTTATTACACAGTGCCCACTTCCATCATATGAGGAAATCTATTGCTGGAAGCTGCAAGACCCTGGAAAAATTTGCAAAATTGTGTTTCTCAACTCAGAAAATCACAATAGAACCCAGTGCAGTTTTTCGAAGCCTCACGTGACTTTTTAACTTTTGTTACATTAGATACACTTGATAAACAACAACAAAAAAAACATGCAATACAGGATTAGATATAATCTTGTTCGTCCATACATAGAGCGATAAAAAAAATATAAAGTGTGAATACAAGAGCATCATATTTGATAGGCATAATCCTTTCAACTAATGACGTAGGAGACTTGTATGGTAGCCAAGCCAAAGTTGGTAAACCTTTTGCGCGCGCGCGTTTGCTCCGACCATACGGAAATAGAATTAAATTATTGTTGGGCAAAAAAGCGACAAAAAAAACTTTCTTATTTTGGTAGTAGGCTAGGTCGAATTTAGTTAAATAGCATAAAAATTGTATTTCCGACGGTAAGAAATATTTACATTTATACCAATTACGTAGTTATCGATTTAACTGCAGGATCACAGTTGAAAACTTATGATAAGGAAATTTTTCCTTACAATTTTGGTCTAGGGTCAAATTTCTGGGGTGAACATGATCTTTTCTAATTTAGTATGTATCACATAAATTCTGAAATCACTATCACTTTTGACTATTTACCTTATTGAATAAATCACGTAATAATGATTCCTAATTAGAAGTTCAAATGTAGTGGATTGTAATAAAGTAGAAAGAAAATCCCCAGATGTCTTATTTTATTTGGCAATGTTGCTCCCTTTCCTTTTTTTTTTGCTTTCTCGAATACAGCCCCGGAGTTTCCGGAAGTTTCAAATCAAAAACAAAAAAACTAAGTTGACAAATAGCAAATCTATAACAACTCACAAATAATTGTTAAAAGTCCAATCACATTATTTTCTTAAAAAAAAAAACAAATCTTATCAAAATTCCCCACAAATGTCTGCCAATTTCCACATAGATCAACTTCCAATTGTCCTGAATGACGACGCCAATGTGCGTGAAAGTATTAAAGATTCGGTCGTTATCATCAAAGATCACACATCTGATCTTCCATTCGACGAAACAGATCTCAAAGTCTTACAATTTCCAGATGATTCTGAAAGCATCAAACAATTAACCAAGTCCAATTATGTGTACATTGATTTCGAGGACGGAAGATCGCTTGAGAACTATTACAATTTCATCCCTGATATTGACATTCCTCAACATATCCACTTGAGTAATCAGTATAATTTCCACTTTGAATTTGATGATGATATCTCTTTAAAGATAGGTGAAAATATTCATTATGATATTGAAGGTTCTCTCTCTTCTAATTCTGGTAAGTTTTCCACTTTGGTCAAAGTCTTCAACGTTGCAAAGTTCCGTTCAATCGAGTTGGAAGATTTCGATGATGGTATTTACAAACCTACTGACGGTAAGTATTTGTCATACCTAGAAGATGCAAATATCTCAACATGTGTCTGTGATAATGTGGTCGACTTTATCTTAAAAAGAGCCACTAATTTGAAGTCGTTACTTGTCGGTGCTCATAGAAAGTTTGTGGATGATTTTATCTTTGAAGGATATACATTACCAAAATTAGAAACACTCAAAGTTTATGAGTATATTGGAATGGAAAACCTCAACTTTCCTAATTTGAAAGAATTGGAAATCAATCCACGAGTCAAATATCAAGAGAAAAACGCTCGCTACAAGATCTGGAATGTCTCTTGCCCAAAGTTGCAATCATTAAGCCTTGACATCTATAGAAACTTGCCAGATATCAAATCATTCGACATTGGAAAATGTACAGATTTAAAATTCGATGGTGTTTATAGACCATTTAAGGGAGAGAGCGAGATCCATTCTAAAGACGTCTTAGACTTCTTTGCTACTTTTACAAATGTGAATGCTTCTAGTGATTTACTTGCTCTCACAAAAAAATTATGCACCAAGTGTACAGACGTGAAACCATTCCAGTCCTTCTCATTGGTCCATGATTTGGATATTTTTGATAATGAGTCTGATTATGATGGTGAATCCGCTGATGAATCTAGTGATGAAGGAGCGGTAGGGTTCTCATCAGGCTTTAAAAGCCGCTTTGATAATGAATCTGATGATATGGAGGAAGAATCAGATGGCTTTGAACCTTATGAGAGATTAGAAATTGTTGAGGAATTTGATGAAGATTCAGATGCTATGTCTGATGATTCTGATTAGAGAAGCTTAGTTCTTTACCAAACGTATTTAGTACATAATCGGACATGTATTTTTTTATATATATATATTTTTGTTTTTAAAATTATCAAATCATATTCTTTGACTCTTCCAAAAGAGAATCACAAAACTTCAAATATTCCTGATATGTAACCCCACTCTTATCCCCTTCATACCTGGTCAGTTGTATATCCAACTCCTTCCAACCAATATTTCGACCACTAAATCCAGATTTCCGCACCAAATGAATTAGTGTTTGTTCCTTATCCCACCCTTGTTCTTTAGCAACAGAAGGTAAAAAGGTACCACTATATCTTCTACCATTATATGAAAACTTCATAGATAATCCATGCTTACCAATAATCCAATCAAAAGGATCATCAATCTTGACAAAATCTCGAAGGATGGTAACGTCAACACTAAGAAATTCTAATTCTTGCATAGAAATAGGAGGGAATCTTGTATCTTGTAAAGCAGCAATTAGAGAATATTCATTTATTCCTCTTTCTAAGGGCAATGGACTAAATGTACCAATACAACCACGTAGACTATCGTCCTTAGTAAGATTATATGTGATAAATAATGGATATTTGTCCTTCAGGCTGATTTTATCTGAATTGATATTTCTTGGGGGTTTGGTAACTTTGAGTTTGAAATCTTCAAGAGAGTACTTTTCTGGAACTTTGTGGAGATGACTTTCAAGGGTATGGAAGGCGTATAATGGATATGCAATTGACATTTCAGTATAATTGGGCTCTTGAATTTTTTCTATTTATTTATTTATTTGATATCTGTTATGTGATTCTAATTTCTATATAGTATGAATTTTACTTTTTAATTGATAAGTGAGTCTTGTTGTTTACAATATTAACATCCGTATAGTAGTGAGTAGTCAATAATTTTTGTGGCAAAATTTGGTTGCTTAAATTAAACAAGTTTTTCACGTGATCACCCAATTTTTATATTTGATTTAACCCACTAATGTGGAAATTTCCTAAAACTGTAATTTTCACACCTAAAATTCAATTTTTCATAGAAAGTCAAAAATGGGTTGTGCAGTTTGCAGACCATCCACACTGTAAAAACTTTAGCGCGAAAATTACGCAAAGGGGAGGGGCTGTACAATATATGTAAGCACATTCTCCAAGTTTAATCGTGCGATTTTTCAACCACCCAAAAGTGGTGAACAGATGCTAGTATCGTTCGATATCTAAAGATTAGTGGGAGGGGTATTGGGCTTGAGCAGCACGGTATAAATACAGAGAACGCCCCACTGTGTTCTATAAACTACGTTTTGATTTGTGAACATGTAGAAAAAATAAATAAATATATATATTGAATCCCTAATATTCATATTTTTTTTATAACCAAGTAACTTAAGAATATTGACTGATGAAATGATTTCATCCCCCTCCTGATTCTGATGAATCTCTCTATTAACAAGTGCACATAACAATCACTGAACTTAAGCAGAACCGTTAATGTTGTTGATGTTGTGTCTCTTGAAACCGTTCTTGATGTGGTGGTCTTCATTGTACTTGTATAAGACACCGGCACCAGCTAAAGTGAAAAGAGTGATACCAGCAAAGTAACCAGCCCATCTAGCACCAGCGTTAACAGTTGGGGCAGCAGCAGACATTCTGACAGCGGACTTTTGGAAGGATCTAACGGAAGTGGCGTACATTTTTGGTATTGTTTGTTGGTGATGACAATATAAACAACGGGTTGTTGAGGCAGTAAGATCCATATGAATATGAGATTTCACGTTTTTTTTTTTATATAAGATTCAAGAATAACTGCACTAGTGGCCGATGGTTGGAACCGTTGGATCTTGTTGCTTATTGGCTAAAGCGGTCGCGCTTTTTCCCAGATCAGGGTTTTTTTTTCGAAAAAGTAATAAAATAAGAAATCCTGAAAACTTTGAAATTTATTGACGTATTTGTTCTTGCAAGCTTCTCGGTTTTAAGTCAACTTTCTATACATATTCAAAAAACTAAATTATATACCTAGAGTCAACTCAAGGTTACTTACTAAAAGTTTTTTATTTTTAGCGAGAAGACAAATAGAGAAAACAGATAATGTATTATTTGATTCAAAAACGACACATAGAGAAAAAAAAATGTAGTAGTAGGTCTATGAAACATTCCGATTATTCCCGAGTCCTGTGGGTCTCAAGTTCCGAAGAATTTCGTTCAAGGGATTACCCTGATGTAGTCTCTGAAGCCTGCCAAACGAGGAATGTTTTGGGTTTACCAAAAAATAATAAGCCCATCATAGAAAGGAAAAAAAAATCCGATTCACACATCTAAAATCGTAATAAATATAACTGCTACTAGATCCATAAAAGAGTATTTAATTTACTCAATTCTCTCTATATTCTTCATTAATCTATAGCACCATCTCCTTTTTTGCATCATATTCATGTTGAGACAAACTTCCACAACTTTATTATCTGTCTCTAGACGACTTGCCACCTCGCAACGAGTTTCAAAATTGGCCGCTTCTTTGATATCTAGAAACCAAATCTTAAAACAACACCCTACAAAACTTGTTAACTTTAACAGATATAATTCCACTAAGACTACCCAAGAACCAACCTCTAGCACTACAAATGAACAAACATCAGAAACTCCAGCTCAAGAAGAACCATTAACTAGATCCAAAGCCCCAGTCATTACCCCATACACTTATGAATCTATCAAGTTCTTATCCAACAATCCAGATCCAAGCAAGATTCTAGTTGATGTTCGTGAGCCATCAGAATTCGAACAAGGAAATATCCCAACATCCATCAATATCCCATATAAGTCAACACCAGGTGCTTTAGATTTATCCCCTGAAGAGTTTGAAGAAATCTTTAAATTTGAAAAACCAAGTATGGATTCAGAATTGATCTTCTACTGTCTCGCTGGTGTTAGATCATCAGCCGCTGTTGAATTGGCCAGTATGTTTGGTTATGAAAAGTTGGGTAACTATGTTGGAAGTTATGAGGATTGGACTTTAAATCAAGAAAAAGAAGGTATTGTTTCTACTAAGGAGAAAGCCTTGAAAGAAGAAGAAGTCGATAATTAAAAAAAAAAAGAATTATTTCAAAGATATTATTTCTTTTTAATTTTAACGGTTAAACGATCCTTTGTAGTATTTTACCCATCCCTGATTTCTTCGATCTTTAATTATCTAATTCCGACATAGTAGGTTTTTCTATATGTTTTTTTATTAATGAATACCTATATATATTTGCTTGTTTATAGTTTTTTTCCCCCTCTTTTTTAAAGTTTTTAATTGTAGGGATTGTTGTTAAGACTAATGATACCATGTACGTTCAATATATATATATATATATATATATCAAGAGAAAAGTTTTAATATGCAAATGACGTTGTATTAAAACCAGTTGAAGCTAATATATAACTGGGATATCGTTCAACTTTTTGGTTTGTTAAATTCCAATGCTCGGAATTCTCTACCTAATCTTCTCTTTCTCTTTCTTTCCATACTCTTCTCCACTTCATGCTTCTTCATATTTTCAAATCTATGCTTCTGTATAATCTTTCTTTCTTCGGATTTCTTCAAGTAGAACTTATTGCCATGAGTACTTGCATGATCCTTCTTATATTGTTGTAAGACAGACTTAGCTTGGTCCTTAGCTTGAAGAGATTGTAATCTTGATTTCAGAGACTTGGCTTGATATTCTAATTCATCCACTTCATGTTGAGACATTTTAGCAAGTTGCTTCTTATCCTTTAAAATCTTATTGATCTCATCAATTTCATCTTGTCTGTACTTATCCAAGAATTTGTAATCTCTTCTAACTTTGTCAGCATCTGCCTTACCTAAGGCTGTGCTGAATCTAATATCCTCGTAAATGCTGGATACTTTTTTGTTTTCTAAACCTGGAATTTTACGCACTTTTGGTGGTCTTTTTTTGGATGATTGTTCTGAAGGGGCATGTTTATGGGCTTTCTTCTTCTTTTCTGAATGCATAGGTTGGTCCTCTTGATCAGAGTTTGAATCTTCTTCTGATTCTCCTTCAAAAAATCCACCTTGTTCTACTGGCTTTTCTTCTTCAGCTTGGTCTTGCTCTTGGGAAAATAAAGATAACTCTTCTTTTTGTTGTTGTCTTTTCTTCTTTTTGGAACTTTCCTTCGTTATACGGTGTTCTTTCATCTGTTCCTTAATCTGATCTTTGATCTTACTGAGACCCTTCTTTCTTTTCTTCTGTTCTGGTTCATCCATTTCGTCTAACTTATCTTGAGCTGTTTTCAAAGCACCGAAGGATAATGTAGCAAATTCATCTTCACTTTCTTCCCAATCTTTGTTCTCTTCTTCATGCTTACGAAGCATGGCTTCTAAGTCGTCATCTTCATCAAAGACTGGTCTTAAATGTTTTTTGGCCATCTTAAAAATATCTTTTATGAACAATGCTCTGGTGTTAGATATCAATAAAATGTTAAAGTTGAGAGATGACTATAAATTTTCTAAACATATAATAATTTTTTTTTGTATACATCCGGCCCGAGATTGTTCGAAAAACTGTGTGTCTACGATTCTACGATTCTTCTTAACCACCCTGTTAAGGGGAAGGAAATGGAAGCACAATAATTCTTCAGTTTTATCACATAACTAAAAGTTTCTATTATTTAAAGATGAGAACAGTTTGATACTACTATATACAGACCCATAAAATCCATCCTCAAAATTCCAACTCTAATGTACAAAACCTTTTCCTTTCTCCACAGGAATAATGTCCCAGTGAGCAATATATATATATAGATTAATCAAGCTTCAATGGATTCTTTGATTTGTAGTTGTCTAGAATGACGATCGAAAAAAGCAGAAACTTCACCGAAATTATTCTTGGAAGGATCAATTTCTAAAGTCTTCTTATCCTCTAAGGTTAATAACCGAGTTAGTATTTCTATTCACAGAACAACATATATTCAAGCAGACATACTGAAAGTAACCTTTAACACAGGCTCAGTTGGATCACTAGCTTTTAAAACCTTGTTGTCAATTGAACAGGAACCCTTTAAAGATGGTGGAATGGCACTAAGGAATAAACGAGCCGATTTACCTTCTGCTGCAAGCGGGTTGAATCTGACAACGACTTTAGTGAAGTACTTTGTGATCATTTTGGGGTATATGTGTATATGATTTGTGAGGAGGGTGTGTGTGACCTTTGGGAACTATAACTGCCTTCGATATCGAATAGTTAGTATGAAATGATAGAGGTTCTGTTTTTGAGTTAACGCCCGCTTAAATTAATAAAAAAAAGTTTGGTGAAAGAAAGTACAGGGTTACCCGGTTCCAGTAACAGGGGGGTTTTTTTTTCATTTATTGGATCTATTTGTTCTACTAGTATATAAACTACATTCACAACTCATCCTTGACATTCTTGTTTGATTTTGACTTCTTCCCAGTGATAAGTCTCTCCAATTTTTGGTAAGTTTTCAAGATCTTACCAACATACCCCTTAGTAGTATCAAATTGTTTCAAGAATTCAGCAATTTGAACCTTATCAATACCACCTTCATATTTTACACCTTGTTCCAAGTCTCCATTAGGATAAACCCAAATCTGTGCTTTGTCCAAAGTATCTTGTAGATTTAACTTTTCCAATTTAACAAACTTGGTCTTTTCCTTTATTGGGAAATAACTAATCTCAAGATGTTCTAAATGATCAATAGCGATGGATTTCAACATTGGCGACAACTTATCCTTTTTTGTGAACACAACCATCTTCAATCTATCATTGCCTTGATGACCTGTGGCACCATCTTGAATCCATGAATCTAACTTTTCTTCAGTGACGATTCTCTTGACGTAATTCTTCATTCTGCCAGTGACAAAATCGATCAAATTCTTTGCCTTTCTTGGTCCTTGGTACGTCTCTGTAGCATGTACATATTTCTTAGCTGTCTTTTTGTTGAGATCAAACTTTGGAGGTCTGAATGCAATCAAAGTTGGAAACCCTTGGATACGATATTTAGCACAAAGTGGTTTATTCTGTTCTTCATCACAATTAACTGCTCCAATGTTGGCAATATCCTTTAAAACCTTCCCTGTCTTCATATATTCAGGCTTAAGGGTTTGACAATGGCCACACCATGGGGCATAGAATTCTATAAGGGAGGTTTGATTGGATTCTAAGACAACAGAATCAAAATTTGATGTAGTAA
Organism: Waltiozyma sp. UFMG-CM-Y6624; assembly: GCA_018343995.1. Taxonomy (NCBI): domain Eukaryota; kingdom Fungi; phylum Ascomycota; class Saccharomycetes; order Phaffomycetales; family Wickerhamomycetaceae; genus Waltiozyma; species Waltiozyma sp. UFMG-CM-Y6624. The sequence goes on from JADIOT010002743.1 coordinate 22,547, forward strand.
GTTCAAAAACATCCGGGTTTGAACGATAGAATGAGGCATTAGTTAGTGCAGGGAGAAGTGCAAATAGTATGGAGAGCTTCATTATTAACAATAGTATGTCTAAAGAATAGTTAAATAAGAAAGAAAAAAAAAACCAAGGGATGCTTTGGCTTATACGTGTCCTTGAAAGGAGCTTTCCATGTCTGTATCTATAAAATTTCAATCTGGTGCATGGGTGTACTTGCGCGGGTGTGTTTTGAAATTTTTCCTGGAAATGATAATAAGCTTTGCAAATTTATAGTTGAAAAATCTATCCTAATAAAATTTCTTAACTTTTACAAGTTTAAAATCAATTGATATATAAAATAGGTCAATTAATTACTTGTTCTTTGGCAGTTAATCCGCTTTTATATATTAATTGTCCTTTTAAGGTCCATTTAGTTTAAAATAAGGTCAAAAAGAAAGCATAGTATGGGTAATCCCAAACTATAGATTGTGCCTTGTTAAAGGTAGATTGAAATTTTCTTTCAGAAAAAGAGAATCTTTGAGTTGGTTTGGGAGGTTCATTCTACATCTTTTATTGCATGGGTTTGATCAAAAATATTAATGAATGTGTTTCAGTCACGTGTAAATCACGTGTTTTGATTGGGACCTTTTTGAACAATTATACACTTTATTTAACGGGAAATCAATTTGAAAATTTCTCAGTTGATACATACTCATCAGATTCTTTTTCAATCAAATTTCTTTTATCATAACGTCTATTCATAAAATGGCAAATCAAACTAAAGAGAATAGTGATGAATAAAACCAGCACTAGCACCAAATTTGATCCCCTGAAAAGTCTCTTAGAATCACTGGGCCATCCGTGGTACAAAGCATAAGTGGAAAAGACACCACCAAGGTTGCCCATACTGTAAACAACCGCAGTGGAGATAGCAACTCCAATATCACCTTCAATAGGTGCGTATATATCAGTAGTGATTGCCATCATGTTGGGATAATTAACACCTAGGAAGAAACAAGATATTATCATTCCACCATACTTTGCCCATTTCCCATTACAAAAGGTCATTATCAACAACCCAATAATCATGCAAAGTGCACACGCTGCTAAGATCAAAGGTCTGAATCTAATGTAACGATCAATGAGCGGTGATATAAGCAAGATACCCACAGAATCAAATAAAAACAACGGGGCAAATAACAATGACGTATTAATAGAGTTAATTTTCAATAATGTCTTAATAATCGTGCCGATGGACAAAAGAATACCAGTTCCACAGGCAAGAATACCAAAGTTCATAAACACTAGAGGCCATAATCTGATATTGGCTATGACTCTTAAGAAAACTTTGAATGTCCATTTGGACTTCTGATGATGATATTGTGCCATATCACGTTGATGTAGGATGATTTCATCCGCAGTTAAGGGATATTTATTCCATGATCTCCACATATTGATCACTTTATACTTGCTAGATTTTCTATTTAAATTATTATCAGGTAAGACCACTGGCAATAGCAGACTCCCCACAATAACCAAACTGGCAGAGATCAAATAAAACCATCTCCAACCTTGTAAGTCGGCCACTCCGTCCATTTTTTGAACCCCAGCACTGATCAATCCACTTATAGCAATACTAACCCGAGCTCCAGTGAAATAAATCCCACATCTCGTAGCTAATCTCTTTGCAGGATAAAACAAAGAAATATAGAAGAACATTCCTGGCCAAACACCAGCCCCTGCCGCACCGGTTAGGAATCTTAATGCCACTAATACGCTCCCTGAATTTGCGGCTGCATAGCATATATAAATTAAGCCATCAGTTAAGAATATCCTTGCTAGCCATATGTGTGTAGTTAAATAAGTCATCAAGATATTCACCGGAACATCGAACAAGATCGATCCCACTGTGGATAGCGTTGAAGAGAGTCGAATTTGATGGGTGTTTAGGTGTAAAGTTTGGATGATATTATTTCCCTTTTCAGTGTTCATGATGTAAGCGTTGGATATTCCACTGCCACATATTGCTATTAGGAAAAGAATGATCCATAATGCTGGTAGGATTCGAAGATCTAGTTTCTTGTAGATTCTCGAGAGTTGAGCTTGTTCTTCTGGGGTGAAATGGTGCTCCTGATTGGATAAGTCAGATAGTTGTAAATCTGTACTTTCTGTGGTTGTTAATATAAGTTCTTGATTTTTTTCTTTTCCATTCTCTGGTTTGGTTGTTGATGTAAATTGATTAGAAATTATTGATATCTGAACGTGTTCAACTTCTATTTTGAGTTCATTTTGGTTGTTGGTAGTAAGCTTGGTTCGTATTTGTGACAAGGGTATTTGCTCACTCGTAGGGGTTTTCATTGTGAACCGCGTAGCCATTAAAAGTTCAACTGTAGCGCTTCTGTTGTTTTTTTTTTGTCGATTCCAGATTTCTATACTTCATTTGAAAAATATATTTGTATGTTTGTCTATTAAATTGAATACCAAAAAAAAACTCTTAGAGAGCAAGGTTGCTACGTATTAGTACATGGAATTTATTAAATTTTATTTTGTCAGAATTTTACAACTGTACATCATCCGTATCGGCGGAAACCCCCCCCGGAATTTGAAACATGGGTCGGTTGAAACGCGCGACTGAAAACGATAAACGGTTTCTTATCAACTCTGCATATCTACTGCAGTCATGCGGACATCTGTGGCAGTATGCGAGGAATAAAGTTTGAGATCTGGAATAGTACTGGGTCAAAAGTTTATATCGAGGGTCAGTTAATAATTTATTTAGATTTTCTTTTCCGACTCAACAAAGCAGCAATATTACTAGTAGCTGATCCTTTCATCAACTGACTTTGTGTGGAGGATCCTCTTTGTGAGGATATGATATCTGAATTGCTAGAGCCTCTTCCGCCTCTACCTCTTCCACCCCGTGACGATTTCTTAATAGGCTTAATCTCTTGAACTTCATCATCACTTTCCTGAATTTCATCATCAGAAATAATATCATAGCTTTGAACAACTGGTTCAACTGCTGCTGCCCTTTTCCTAGTCGTTTGTATCCGTGGCGTCTTCTTCACGGTGGTGGTATTATTACCACGGGACCTGGTTCTAGTTGGTTTTTTGATTTGTTCCAAATCATCATCTTCTTCTTCTTCTTCAGAAGCTACCACGTGAAATTCTTCCACTTCTTCTTCTTCTTCATCCTCCAGATCAGGTAATTCTTCTTCATCGGATTCAATGATTTCTTTGGATTTAATTGAGGTATTCTTTGTCGATTTTGAAGTCCTAGTGGCTATTGTTCTAGATCCACGCCCTCCTCTTCTTGGAATGGATCTTGCCGTTGATGGTGGATCAGCTGTGAATAATTCCATTTCCTCATCTGAGTCATTGGAAATTGTCGATTTCTTTGCCTTTCTTGAATTATTAACAGTGGTAGACGCAGATGTAGTAGTGTTCGCCATATAACTTCCTCTCATCACATCCCTCAATCTCTGTTCTTTAACTCCCTTCAAAACCTCTTTAAACTCTACTTCGAATGCCCCATCATCACCGCCATCCAGATTCTTTGTCAGATCAAGAAAGCTTTCAACTTGTAAACTCATTTCATATTTAACATACTCGCCAATCTGTGTCTTGTCTTCATTTTCAATCATTCGCTTGACAGCTGTTGAAAGACCAAGTTCAGGAAGGAGAGTCAACGGAGTTTGAGATTGTTGAAGGTATTGCTGGACATAAGTTTGAATCGAGATATCTTGTTGGGCTGTTGTACCTGAATCTTCTTCGTCTTCTGGATCAAGTTTGGTCAATTTACGTGTCTTGTTAATGTTCACAGAGATTTGTTTCTTGGTATGAAATTGAACAACATTATCGACATTAGCCACCTTTCCAACAAATCTATTGGAGAAACGACGAGGATTTTCCACTTCATAACCACCAGTGTAATCAACACGAAGTCTAACTAACGGTAATGGGATCAAGGATTTTTTCTCATCTGAATCATCAATATCTTCAAACATCTCAGCATTAGCCTCAACATATTGAGTCTCTGCTTGTTCGATAAGAGAATCTACCAGATCACAGAGATAAGCGTTGACATCAGATCGTGAAATCGTTCCTTGTAATTCCTTAATCTCTGCCAATTTGATATCCTTCATAACAAACGGTCTCACTGTTTTCAAAGGAATCTTCTCAATATAATATTCTCCTGCACCAATTACAGTCAATATGAACACAAATTTGGTCTTTGTTTCTGAAACACACAATGATGTGGCAACTGAACTTCCTCCTTGTAACACGTCAAATCCCATCTGTTGATTATGAACAGGTTCAGGAATACATTCATGTTCATGACCCCATAGCACCAAATCCATGAACGATGGCAAATACGACTCAGGAACATGAGCCACATGTTCCCCATGAGCAGTATGGTTCTGATGAACTGCTAGTAGATTGAAATATTCAGAATAGTTTTCTGGACGTAAGAATTTCACTTTGCCTTCTTCAAAAGAACGTTTTAATCTTTCATCACGGACATTACCTAACCCGTACAATCCGATTTTAGTCGTTCCCTTTTGTAATAAAACTGGTCTCACAGTGATGTCATCTTCTGCTTGGACATGACCTATACGATTGATCAACCCCATAGCACTGAGTAGATCCAAAGGTGACAATAATCCCATACCTGAAGATTCGTCATGATTCCCCGAGATTGCAAAGATAGGAAGCGAAATGTTCATGTTAGGATCTTCGAAATTGACCATACCATTGGTTAATGACTCAGATGGATCTGATAACAATTCTAACTCGCAGACTTCATTATTAGTGGTCTCACCATGGATATAATCACGTAATGAACGAATAGTTTGCCAAAGTGTTTGTTTTGAAGGCTTACTGACATCGAAAAGATCCCCACCTTGAAGAATAAAATCTATGCTTGGTATTTGAGAGGTAGCTATGGAGAGAATCTCACGGAATGTTGTTTGGGCGTCTTTAGAAAGATGTGGATGTGCTTCGTTATGGCCTAAATGATTATCTGTGGTGAAAAGAATACGGATCGTATTTGATGGATCTGGTGGAGGGTTGGAAGGATCAAATTTTAGTGGTGGCATAATTGTTAGATCAGTCAAAAAATATATATATATATATATATATTAATATAACGATTAAAGGTTGTTAAACTCGAATTTTTTTTTTTAAAAAAAAAAAAAAAATAAAACACACACACACACACCTTCGATTTGTTTTAAAACGTTAAGAAACTGACATTTTTCCAAAAATAAAAAATAAAAAATGAAAATGAAAATGAATTCTGCATAGACATGCACAATATAAAATAAATTGATTATAAAAAAAAATTGCTTTGAAAATTGATATGATTTTTAAACCGTACATTATAAAAAAAATGATCATAAATAGAATTAAAAATGGAATTGAATTGAATTTTATATATGATTATAGTTGTTCAAATCGCCTGTTGTTAAATGTGCCACCAATTTGTTTTGTCTCCATATAATTAGAACATGATAGTGTTATCTTCAAACCACGTGATCAGGATGTTTTTGTGT
>JADIOT010002744.1:4832-17320 GCA_018343995.1 Waltiozyma sp. UFMG-CM-Y6624
TTTTTATTGTTTTTTTTTTTTTTTATCCTCGGTATTTGAATAATTTGCCCACCGGAGTTGGATAAAATAAACAAAACAGTTCAAAGGTTTTAATTGTATTTGAAAAAAATAAAAAATACATCAAAATAGAAAAAAAAGGATATATTATCTTTTTCTGTTCTTTAATTTTTCCTTTTTTCTATTTCATCTTGTTTTAATTACTCAATAACAGAAAGATGGTATGTCTGTTTTTTTTTTTTGCGAGAGAGAGAGAGAGAGAGAGAAACTTCCAAATACTAACAAGAATATTAGCTTCCAATTTATTTAGCAACAGCTTCCAAGGGACAACCACTTTTAATTGAATTAAAATCCGGTGAGACATTAAACGGTACATTAAAAGAAATCGATGCATGGATGAATCTCACATTAATCAACGTTATTGAGACCAACGCTGAAGGTGAAGAGTTTGTGAAGTTGAAAGAAATCTTTGTTAGAGGTAAAGATATCAAATATTTAAGATTACATGATGATGTTATTAAGGATGTTAAGAATAGAAATGTTCATGATCATGAACAAAGAATGAAGAGTAGATCGGGTAATAATAACAATAATAATCAGGGCGGCTCAGGTAGAAACTTTAATAATCAAAACAGAAACTTTAACAACAATCAAGGAAGAAACTATAATAACCAAGGAAGAAACAATTACAATAACCAACGTGGTGGTCCTCGTCGTCAAAACCAAACGCAATCATACAATCAGCAACAACAACAAATAAATAACCAACAACAAACACAGTTACAAGATCAACAAGTACAACAGTAATACTACTTTTATTTTTATTTTTTGGATATATTTAATTAATAAATAAATTAATTTAAAAGACTAAATCTCTCAAGAAATCCTTATTTCAAATTCTTCAAGTGTCAACTTTTGCTTTGAAGTATCTATTATAAATCTTTCCGAATATTCAACTTTTAAATTAATAATAAGTTTTTTCAAACAAGTAAATCCAGAAACAGATATCAAATGAGAAGAATCATTTTCAATTTGAATTGGATCAATTTCTTCCACTGTTAATATCAAACTTTCCAATTCTTGAAAAGAAGAAGAAGAAGAATCTTTATCGGTTAAATTAATATTCAAAAGTCCTGAATTTCGTTTGATATTATTATATGAAAAGACTAATTCCATTTCTTTAATATTCTTTTTCCCCACAATCAAAGGAGACCCATAATATAATATACCAGTTATTAATTCTTTAGGAAAATTAATCACAATTAAACTTTGAAGTTTAGACCAAACATTTTCTCCATTTAAATCTTGGAAATATTGTGAAATCATATTTTGGAAATCAAAATCTTCCACAATAGGAACATCATCACGTATTAAAGATCCTAATTGAAGCTTTATGATATTATGATCCAACAAATCTTCGAAATATCCAGCTCCATTACTAAAGATTTCACCAGTGATTCTAGCTTGTTGTGAAGAAGACATTGGTAATTGAAGTGTTTCCAAAACAGGGAACCAATCGCCATCGAAGAAACAAGGAGTTGTGTAATCTTGTATCACTGGTGAGACTGTTAATGATTTCAAAGTATGGAAAGTAAAAGACTTATAAACTTGATGGATTATTGGAGTTGTCAATTGCTGAATGTTGGGGAATACCATGGAGATCATACTTAAAGAATGGAAGATATTTGATTCTGACAATCTATTTCCTTCTGTTTTGATGACCAATTTTTGCAGATTGGATAGAAATTCAAGTGTTGATTTAGGAATCATTGATGTTAAAGAATTGTTATTTGTGAATCCATCAATAATCAATAGTAATTCTTCTTCTTTGTCAGTTATCAATTCTGATATAAGTGGGAAACTTCCAAGAATTGAGAGGTGTAATTCATTTAATTTAGGAATTTGAAGATTTTTTATAGACATACAGGCCATATTTTGATCAGGTCTCCTTGTATAACATGAAATATCTTTTATCATTGGTGGAACAATATGTAAAGATTCAATACTTTGAGAATGGAAATTATGAATTTGAGAAAACCCAGATATTGAAAGTTTTAAAAGATTTTCCAAAGATTTGATACAATCTTTAAACTCGTTGAAACTGTTATTATTAATTACATTGATTCTTAAATATTTGATTTTTGATGAATTTTTCAAAATAAATTTCATCTCATCGATGGAACAACAATCAAAGTTTAAAGAATGACAATTCCATTTGGAGTCCTCATCAACTTTTATTATCATATCAGATGAAATTATTGATAATTTTTCCAAATTAAAAGTATTACAATATCTTATAATATCAACAAGACCCCATCCTTTAAATAATCCTTGTTTAGTTCCCATATCAAGATAAAAGGAACCTTGATCCCAATAAGTTTTAATCTTTGATAAATGATCCTCTGTTAAGGCAAAAAGTCTTGGTGGTATGCATTTAATAAAAGTAGGATTAATAGTGCTTGTCTTATGGTTAATCTCAATCAGTTTGTTTATAATAAGATCTATCTGTTCCATGTTAGATACTTCAAAATAATTAATTTTCATGTTGGCATTCACTAAATCATTTTCAATTTTTCTTTCTAAAAGCTTATAAATGTTGTTTTTATTGGCGGCTAATTCTCTTACTTCTTCTTCTTCTTCTACTAAGTTTGAGCTTGAATACCAGACATGAATTAAGGGAAGAAGTAAAGTCTTACGAAGATGCTTGATTCGAATATATTCAGGTAATTGACAGATAGAGAACTTGATGATTTTATATTGGAGTTCTTTGGGAAGATCAAGAAATTTAAAAGAATGTTTCATATTTAAATTATATGCCATATATATTTAATAATATCTAATAAATTATATATAAATTTGAAATTTATGGGGTTTTATTTATTTAGATTAAACATATGCGTGCTTAGTAAGAAATAAGGAATCCCCTCAAAAAAAAAAATAATAATAATATAATAAAAAATACATTATTTTTTTAATTTATGAAAATTCAAGTAATAGGAAGGATAATTTTAATAGCAGAACTGCCGAAAAAGTTTTCCTCTTTAACAACACTTACAAAGAAAAATCCCATAACACAAACCACATAACCCAAAATCAAGATGGTTCCCTTAAAATAATTGGATTTCCCCTCACCGTAAATGTAAGTAAACAACATCACTGAGATAACAGAAGTGAATAGATCCCATTTGGGAAAAAACAAAGTAAACATTGATTCCTTGACATTCCTCACAGAATCAACGTCGATGAAATACAAAGAATATAACACCAATGATGGAATTTGAATAAGTACCACTTGTAAAGCATAAGCAGACCCAATCTCCATAGAAAGTGCAACGTTACCATTTCTAGCAAATGAAATGGCGTTAAGGAATTCAGTAGTGTTTGGAACTAATGCAAAGATAGTGATACCTAAGAATTTTGGATCTAATTGTGGGAAATCGGAAAGAACTGAGTCAACACAATCAACAAGAATCTCTGCAATTATGGCATAAAGAAGTGTAGCTGTTAATAATACAAATGTAGACTTATTCTTGGACCAGTTTGGTGCATCATGCCCACCTGATTGTTCAACTGGGGCATGGATTGCTGCTGCTGCTGCAGGAATTATTTCAGTATTTGGTTGTGGATTTTCTTGATGCGAATCTGTGAGTTGAAACGATGACTCCATATGTTGAAGTTGTTGTTGTTGTTGCTTTTTGTTCTCAGCTGTTATTGGGGTTTCCCAAATCAAAGCAGCATGAGTTCTCAAAGTAAACCAAAGACCAACGATATAAGCTGTGAATAACAAAACCGCACAAATCACAGAGAATGGTTTCAACACGTCGTAAAACAAACTGTCAAGTTTCACAGGTGGCTGATAGAAATGACAAGATTGACATGATGATGATGATGATGAATTGACTTCAACACATGGCTTACATTCAACTTCATAGTTCCCATAAATTTGGAAGAAAAACGTAGGTGATAACATAACCATGACTGAGAAAATCAACATAGTAGAAGAGACACCGGCACTAGCTGGGTTGTATCTCTGAGTCTTTCTCTTCAATGCACCAGCACACATGGACAACCCAGGCAATAACAAAACGGCACCCAAGATGGAGCCAATCATAGAACCTTCAACCAATTGACCCTTGTTTTGATCCAAAGCAACACAATATAGGAAGATTTCAACAACCGTGGAGAAGAAAGCATTGATAACAGCACCAAGTCCCATTGAAGATTGAGCAGAAATAGAGGCAACAGCTTGACCAATAAAGTAAGCCAATGGAATAATGGATAGAAGACAAAGAGCAAAAATCACAGAATCATCAGTTAAGATGTTTTCCCAGCTAAGGAACTCCTTCATACCATAGAAGGCAAAGATCGTGAAGAACACAACAGCCATCAAATTAATAAAGAAGATGTTTGTCCCTTCGACAGTGTATTTGTAATAATGCAAACCAGAGGAACGATAAGTACAGATAAGAACATTAGAACGGTTGAGATTGACACCTGTGTTAATTCTAGTATCAATATCATAACGGAAAAACAAGGCCAATGGATGTTTCCTTAAATGAACGGCTAGTGTTTGTAAAACCTTTGCCATAGGAATGGTAAACACCATCAACCAACAGGCGATCCAGACGAACAAACCAAAGGGATATAAGATTAAATAGAAGAACATGTAAAAGATAATACGGCCTAAATTCCAGTCACCACGACCAAAGAATCTCTTCTTAAACGTTTCTTGAGATTGGTCATCAGCTTGATGATCTTCTGGTAATCTGTTGGAAGCAAGTGGTGATGGTCTTGCGGGTTGAACAGATGATGATGAGGCAATAGGTGGTGTAATATTATTATTTTTTGCAAGACTCTTCAAAGTTGGGATATGGTCAGTGGAATGTGCGAAATTAGCAGATTCCATACCACCTTGAACTAATCCATCGTTGGGTCTTGAAGCTGAGAAGAACAACTTGGTCATCTCTTCATCTCTCCATCTAGCATACTCACCAAACGTAGTACCATCATTACGGTCTTCACTTAAATAGTTCTCGTCCTGTTGTAAGTAAACAAGTTTACCAAAAGGCCACAAGAGATAAATTCCCAATTTGAACAATACGGTGGAATAATTTAAAGATCCTGTCAAAATCAATAAAACTGAACCAAAAAAACAAACAAGGAATAACATAACACCAAACGTAACTGCCCATAAACAGTTGGCCAAATGAACTTCCCAGGAGATTTTCCTTCTTCTTCCATCGTCAACTTCATGAATATCGACATCTGCCTCTTTCTCAACCGAACGGATCTTCTTGTAAATGGCTGGCTTCCAAATACGAATACCAAATGGATGTGTGGTGTTAATTGCAGCTTGTCTCTCTCTTAATGTATACGATTCTGTGGATGAAATAGAACGGGTATCTAATGGATCTTCAGACTCATAATCATCTTCCGCAAAATCTCCTAAGTGGTTATCTTGTTGTTCTTCTTCTTCTTCTTGTTCGTCATCATCACATTGTTCACCATTTGATGTTCCTTCAGTTTCGTCTTCTAAACTGTTGTTATGGTGTTTGATGTGTCTGATAATGGTATCGCTGTTGCCTGTGTGTAAACTGTCACCTTCAATGTCCTCTAACCTGTGTAAGTTAAAAGTAGCTTGTTTCAAATCTTGATAGATTTCTTCCTTGACGGCTTCAATATCACCAGCTATATTAGTTTTAGTGACGGTATTTGTTGACACTGCATTGGAGTTGCTGGCGTTTCCAACAGACACAGAAGACGAAATAGCGCTGTTTGATTGCAAAGTATTTGAAGGAACAGTATGGTTGTACGTTTGAATTGCACTAGAGGTGGTAGGATGACGTTGTTGAGACAACAAATTAGAAGGATGATTTGGATTCGTGTTGGATGTTGTTGGCTGTTGATCGTGAGGTAAATGAGTCTTGGATGTGACACCACCTAATTGGTTATTATAGTCCTTTAGGTTTCTGGAAGATCTTTTCAATCTATATCTGAGAGCATCGTTATATCCTTCTAGGTATTCTCTTTCCATATCTTGTTCGATTTCATCGGTGTCATCATCGACGGAGTAGACATATTTACAGCTTTTGAGACTTAAAGAGGAAGCAGAATTGATTGAATGGATTTGGTTGTGGTTGTGGCTGTGACTTGGATTGTTCAGATAGTAAGAAGGGGATTTCTGAAGTTGTGGTTTCTTCTTTGGCTTGATCTTGTTATTGGTAGTACTATTAGCAGCAGGATTTAGGGATTTACGATTATTTGAAGAAGAGTTGGCTGGGTTGGATACCTTCTCAGAATTAGACAAAGAACCTTGTGGCAATGTCTGATGAGGAAGTAAATTGAACTGGTTTCGGTGTGGATTGATAACTGGTGAGTTGCCAGTTGTTGCAGCTGAAGCTGGTGAGATAATGGGTTCTTCAGTACTAGTAGTATTACTGTTTCCATTGTTGGTGTTTGAATTAGCCGCCATATGATTGTTAGAACCAACGGATCCAACACCAATACCCGTATCAACTGATTTGGAGTTTGATGATGAATTGGCTTGAGGCATGGCAGTGTTCTCTCTTCACTATTCAAATATTAAAGAAGATTCGAATTTTTGGATTGTGATACACTTTGATAATATTTTTGCTATATACTAGCCGGTTTATAATGCAACTTAGTTGGAATGTTTGTAAACACACACACACGCACAAGCAACCCCTTTGAATTCTTAATTCGCACGTTGTGTTTCAGTACTGCTAATTAAGTCAAAGACTAAAAGTTTTTTTTTTGTTTTTTTTAACTGAATGAGATGAAAGATCAAATGAGTAAAACAGGCTCCTATATCATAAAAAAAAATTCAAGAAAATATAATTACATTGGCCAAAAAAAAACACTTGGGAATTTACACTGCGGAGAGATCCAGGCACATTTTAATTGAGGCAATTTTTAGAGATCAGAAAATATTTTACGCGTGTTTGCGCACGTGCACTGCGGTCAAATTTTCCAAAAAAAGAACACCACGTGACCGCCGTAGTCATCCCAATTTATGCCAAGTTTTAAATATCAAATGAGACCATGCACCCTCATCGGAACTGGAATTTATCATTAACATCCATTGACTTTCAATATACCAACATAATTCAAAAATTTCTTATTTCAATAGAAGTACCTTGGATTTTTAAAGAATATTAAAGGCACTTACTGACCTTGATTATTTTGAAGTTTTGAGTGTAATGGATCGGACCACAACTACCACCTTAAATTTATTATTATAACTTGTTAATTAAGGTTCGTTCAAGGTTTTTCCTCTTTTTTTGCGGGGCTTGAAATTAATATCACATAACTTGTTTTTATTTTACAATAGTATATCAAAACTTCAACGACTTCCATGGTTTAAAATAGACAGAAATATATGATAATATTTCTTTTATATATGTCCTAATTTTTTTTTAAAAAGAACACACAAACATACAGCTCCTTCTAGATTCAACGTATAATTCACAACTTAAAATCCTCTAAAAAAACCCTCCATCAAAATTTAACCAAAACTTATGCCAGAGAATACGAAAAAAAAAATGTATTTATATAATTTGGAAATCTTAGAATTGAAACCAACTTCATTATTCCATAACGTTAAGATCTATACAGTGGTAAAGGCAACACTGATCTTTATCCCCTTTACCATCAATGTGGATCTATCAGATTATTAAAAGCTTTCTGTATCATTTAAGAAGAACCGTTCTTAAGCATTGATACCTTAAGATGATTGCTGAAGATTCTTGTTTTGATTTGGTATCTAACTTCAAAAACTTGGAATTATGATGATTGGGTTTGATCAAACTAATTACCTAAGAGTAAACTAAAATTTCCAAATTAGGGTATTTTTGATGTTTCTAAATTAGGAAATTTTGAATAATATGTATGCGTGGCGCCGTTTTCAGGATTAATTAATAGGATCTTTGGAGGAAATCTTTCCCCAGTACACATATTAAATTTCCCTTACAAATGTTTTAGATATTTATTCTTATTAGATCTACGATATCTTAATATTGATAATCAAAGAATTATAAAATGAAATTCTCACTTATAGCAGTTGCAACAACATTATTGGCCACATTAACATCAGCTACTGGAGCAAAATTAGATATTGGACAAGTTTATAAACCAGAAACTTGTGAAGAACAAGCAGCTGATAATGATCTCATCTCTGTTCATTATACTGGTTCTTTAAAGTCCAATGGGAAAATCTTTGACTCTTCCATTTCTCGTGGCAGACCAATTGAATTCAAGTTGGGTGTTGGTCAAGTTATTAAAGGTTGGGACCAAGGTATCCTTGGTATGTGCGTTGGTGAAAAGCGTAAGTTACAAATTCCAAGTGAATTGGGTTATGGTAAAAGAGGTGCTGGTGGTGTTATTCCTCCTGATGCTGATTTGGTCTTCGATGTCGAATTAATTGCAATCAAGGCTGCTAAGGGGAAGAATGATGAGTTGTAAGGTTGTCAACAGATTCATCTAATACTATGTATATAGTAATTCATCAACTTTATAAATACACTTGGTACGATTTACAGTTAGTTACATTTTCAAAACAGGTTTAAATTTACAGAAATACTTGTAGATGGATTGTTTAAAATCAAACCGCACAAGTATAGTGGAACTACGACATTGGTCCTTTTTGAAAAAAAAAAGGGATAGGGGCCATTACAATACAATGAATCTGTTACAAAAGACAGAAAATATTTCAAGACAGATTTGTTTTTTTTTGTTTCTTTTATTAAACTTTCCTAAACCTCATACACTTATGATAACGACAATGAATCGGGAGAAATTTAGTTTCTGGAAACTGGAGCGTAGGACTTCTTAGCGACCTTGGATCTAGAGTATTGGGAAGCTCTCTTGACAGCGACGGCTCTTAAGTCATCTCTGTAGTTCTTGGCCAAGTTAGAGACGGCTAAAGCGGTCTTTTGGGCAGACTTGTGTTGGTTAAAGACGATGGTGTTGACAGACTTGGCTGGCTTGCTGGCGTTCTTAGCAACCTTGGATCTGAAGACGATAGAACCATTGGCTAATTGGGATAAAGATAAAGCCTTTTCGTTGACTAAACCAGAAGAGGTCTTGGTGTTCTTACCGGAAACGTTTAATGGGTCTCTGGATAAAACAACGGTTGGTTGCTTAACTAAGAAAGAAGATTGCTTGGAGGTTAAAGCCCAGATTAAATCGTTGGAGACGTTAGACATTATTAATGATATATGGTAAGGTACAATCTTCAATTAAGGAGTTTATTGCTGGGGCCCGCTGTAGATGCTGCTTATTGAGGGCTATCATAGGTAAGTTGGTCTGTAGTAATATTTTTCACCAAACCTTCCTCCAACAACACTTCTTGGTTTTCCAACTGGCGATGTCTGTCATTTCATTGTGTGCAAACCCTATTTAGGGCACGAGATATCGAGAACTTCTGCCATTTTCCCACAAGATATTTCAAATTACTATGTACCAAAATAATATAACATCCGAACATTCCAATACAAATTCAAAAATAAAAATTTGCATGGAAGGATTTTTTTAATGGACAGTCACAAATCAATTTTTTAAAAAAACGAAAATGTCCGGATGTTAAATAAACAATAAGAGACATCCAATCGGAATCTGCAAGTTCCTGTTATTATATAATTTGACACAATTAATTCTTTATTTTTATTAATACTAAACTTTAAATCATACTCTATTTCAATCTTATAGTGACCAAACATTTAGATCCGAAATCATGAGTATAGAAAGCTCTACCTTTTTTAATGAACCCAGATGGAGTTTTTGGTGTACTTCCCATACCTGTATCTTGTAACATTAACAACGGAGATTGATTTGAACTGCTATCATTTCCCAAATGATCACCATTTCTTAAACCTCTTTTTTCTTCCAATTCTTGGGCCCTGATTGGATCTAAAGGTCTGTCTACCGTAGTAGTGTATTCTTCATAACTTTGAACATCCGGACCAAAATCTAATCCACCTGGTAAAGTTGTAGTTGGAACTGGTGTTCTAAATGTTCTGGAAATATCCGTAAGATCTGGAAGGATTGGACCACCTCTACGACCACCTCTACCTTGTCTTCTCTTTCTCCTGGACTCACGTTCTCTATCCTTGTCAAGTCTTTCTAAATCGTTATTGGAGATCTCCAAAAGCTGTGGGGTGAATTGTGGGAGAGAGAAACGAGGTCTTAAATATTGGTCTGGTGTTATAACAGATCTTAAATTTTGTCTGAGTTCTTCTTCATCTATGAATGTACCTTTGAAATCATAGTTTATCAAATGAAGAGCTTTCGTGAACAATTGTGTTTGTTCTCTAATGGCATGGGAAATGGCAGTGACAAATTCGCCAGGAAGTGCCAATTCTTCACACATAATTCTGGCAAAATCTTCTGGATTGTTCTCCGGGTTGGAAATATCCCATTCAAATTGATCGATTAGTTGATTATTGGAGATCGTAATATCCAATTTAATCAGGATTCTCAAATCTTCACCGTGCTTGAAATTGTAAACGTACGAATTATATTCGGCAATTTGTTCCTTGATCGAGCTTAAAATGGTATCAGCAAACAAAGGATTCGAGAACCTATAGTCTTCCATAATAACAGCCACCACATTTTCCAAAGTGATCGTCTTCTCATTCAAGTTCCAAACAAAGGTATCACGAAGATTAAACTTGTCCTTCTCTGTATCGAATTCCAATCTGATAGGAACATACTCATCTTTAGTCATAGACTGAATCTCCATATCTTTTCTGGAGATATCAATATCATTCAATCTTGAAAACTTTTTACGATCACGTGGTAGCAGCACTTTAGTGATACCATCAGTGAATCCATTCCCATAACCTTGATACCCTTCACCCCAAATAGTCTTGGTGTATTTATTAGTGGAAGAATATTGGATGGTCTTCATTCTTGCAAGTTTCACTTCGTTATAATATTGAAGATTATTGGCCATTTTTAGCAAAATTTGTTGTTTACTTGTATCGGAAAAACTCCCTGGTGGATTTGCAGGGTTTTTCTCATCAAATCTTTCCTTGAATAGAGCTTCTTTATTGGTAAGATCTCTGGTTGTTATTTGTTCGTAAAATTTGACATCTCCGTTTGCTTCTTGACCTTCTTTGGATAGTTTATCTGACCAATACGTGCGAGATTTCAGAGGTTGATAAATCAGATGTTTGTGTTGGTCCAATTGTATTGGTGTGAATACAGATGGGTTTTGTGGTGAATTTTGGTTGATCTGTGCTTGTACAACAGGATGTTGATGTAAATGAGGTGGGAGTTGGTGCTGTAGGGTAATTGGACCCCGTTGCGGTATCTGTTGTTGAGGAATTGGCTTATGGTCAGGGATCTGACCTCTTTGTATCTGCTGTTGTTGTTGTTGTTGTTGTTGTTGCTGTTGCTGTTGTTGCTGTTGCTGCTGTTGTTGCTGTTGCTGTTGCTGTTGCTGTTGCTGTTGCTGTTGCTGTTGCTGTTGCTGTTGCTGTTGCTGTTGAAGGTGGAGCTGATGTTGTTGTTGCTGTTGTTGTTGCTGTTGTTGTTGCTGTTGTTGTTGCTGTTGTTGCTGTTGGAGCATCATTTGCTGCTGCAACTGTGGCGGAAGGTTCTGTGGAATATTAGGATTTCTAGAATTGAACATTTTTGTTGGTTTGGTGTCTAATATCTTATTTGCGCCAGTTATTCCGTTTCAGATTTGCCTTTGTATTGATTAATTATCCTCTTCTCAAATAAAATATTGATGTCAAGACTGTGATTATTAAATTTCCAATTATTTTGATTTTCCAAAATTGTTTTTGTTGTCATGGAAACCAGAGAATAGTTGCTTATATCATCACACTAGGGAAAATGGCAGAACCAATAATTAAGAATAACTTGTGGGCGGGTCAAATGAAATGACAAGCTTTTGCTAAATTTTTAATAGTTTTTAAAACGTTTTTCTTGTTAGTAACTATCATCAATATTTTTAATTAGAAAAAAAAAAAAAAAATGTCCAAAATAGTCGTCTTCGGTGGTAATGGTTTCCTTGGTATGTCTTTACAAGTCAATTATAAAGTTCAAAGCATATATATATATATATATATACTAACAATTATGTAATAGGGAAACGTATCTGTCAATCAGCAATTGAACAAGGTCTAAAAGTTACATCCCTCTCTAGATCAGGGAAACCTCCAAAGAATCTCTCTTTTCAAGATATGAATTGGGTTTCTAAAGTGCAATGGAAATCAGCCAACATATTTCAACCAGATACATACAAAGACGAATTGAAAGATGCAAAAAGTTGTGTTCATTCTATAGGTATCCTTTTGGAACACTCCAACTATAAGAACACCATAAACTCCAACAAATCCATAGTCAACGAATTCACAAACTTAGTCAAAGCGTCAAACCCATTAGCCAAGTCTCTTTTCAACTCATACGAATCAGTCAACAGAGATTCCGCAATTCTTCTAGCTGAAACCTTCAAAGAAACAACA
>JADIOT010002745.1:0-47516 GCA_018343995.1 Waltiozyma sp. UFMG-CM-Y6624
AAAAATTTGCAGGTTAAATGGGAAATTAATCTTTAGCCTGGATCCTGTATTATATAATATATTATATAAGTCCAGAAATTCATAATTAATTTCTAATTTATTTATTTTTTTTGAACTGCTGACTTAAGCATTATTGTAATTATTATTATTTTTTCTTTTTTTTGATAATCTAATCTCTCTTATTTCGCTTCTATTTCTTCATAAAAAGGCCACACTAGCCCACGACTGATAAGTCGTAGGAGATGAATGGACGAATCTTCAATTGATGACAGAGTTTCAGGACAAGTGTTGGTGAGTTTGAAATTTTTAATATTTTACTATGTATATAAATTTGCTTTTTATTCTTAAACCTCAGTACAATTAACATCAATTAACAAAAATTCAATATATATTTTTTAATCTCAAATAAATTTCCCAAGTCTAATTAATCAAAAAAAAAACAAAAAAAAAAAACCCCCCCAAATAAAATGGAAATTTTATAAAATATATATACATTATTTAATTAAAATATTAAATTTATTTATTTATTTTTTCTTTATTTAATTTTGCTTACTATATATTTTATATTAAAAACAATTTTTATTTTAAAAAAAAAAAAAAAATAAAATAAAAATTATTCAATTATTTGAAAAAATTTGTATATAAGAGATTTATCTTTAATATTGTTCCAGTTAATTTATATCAATTCTATATATATGCCTTAAAAGAAAAAGAAATTGCATAAATTTGATTTCAAATTTTTTTTATTTCTTCAAGTTAAACTTTTAGATATTATTTGTCAAATAAATAATATCTAGGAGTATTAATTTTTAGTATAAAATTTAACTTGAAGATTACATATTTATATATATATATAAAATCATAAATCAAGGTTTTAATTTTACCTAGGACTATTTCTCTTTACAGCCTTGAACTTGGTATTATTTACTTTCGTAGCAAATCTTAAAGAATTTAAAGTCTCATTGAAATGAGGAATACAAGGAGAGATATTAACAAACATTAAAGTCTTTGAATTACCATTCAAAGAGTTTTGTAAAAGGAAAGTCAACTTGGAGTTTCTAAATGGAATATGTTTGGACTTCTCTCCAATAGAATAAATCACATCACCGAGACAACTTAAAGATTTATTAATGGCTTGGGTTTCTTTCAATCTGTCACCTGTAGCCTGTGATTGGTTTAATCTTTCTGAACCTGCTAAATCAATAAGATTCAAGATCCCATGGTTTCTTTCTCCAGTTTGATGATTAAAACCTTGAATTTTGATTATATAAACAGAATGAGATCTAGAAGATCTTTCATTAGCCTTTGTAGAAGCAATGGATCTGTTTTGCAAAGCACGGTTCAATAGAGTATGCATCATTGTTGGATTTTCAATGTTAACTGAAATAAGATCAGTTACTGATGTTTCTAAAGTTATTGGATCATGTCTAATTTCATATTTAAACTGACCATTATTCGGATTATCATTTAATAAATCGTTGATGGATTCATTATAAATTTCCAAAAATTGACCTTGAATTTTATATTCCCATCCTTTTTGGGATAATCTAGATGAAGTTTCAAAAATTTGTTCAATAGCTCTTGGAATCATACCATCTTTATCCGACATTGTATATGTCTTACCAGAACCTGTTTGACCGTAAGCAAAGACACAAATATTAAACCCATTAAGTGCACTTTGAACCAATTGTGAGATTTCTTCAAATATTTCTGAGTTCTTGCTATTCATTTCAAATACACGATCAAACTTAAAAATATGTGATTTGTTAGAACTATTTGTTGAACTGGTGGGGTTACCGTTATTTGTTATCTTTGGATCCTTGATGGTGATTTGTTGTTCTTCTTCATCGTTGTCTGGTACTTGGATATCAATCACATCGAAATGTTCAGTGCTTAAAGGTGGTCTCACTCTACAGAAAACTCTAATATTACCCTTAAGTTCCTGTAAACGATTATGAAATTTTCTTCTAACAGATTCTTCACTTAGAAAGCCCCTTTCGATCTTATCAATCTTTGAAAGTTTGTGTTCGGTATCCTTCTTTAAACTGGAAATTTTTTCATCGTAAGTACTAATTTTTGCCTTCATATTTTCTACTGTTTCTCTAAGTTTGAAAATTTGGTTATCTTCTTCAACTTTTGATGACTTATCTTCTTGAAGTTTATTGAACAAATATTCTTTCTGTTTCAATTTATCTTTATAAGATTGAGACATATTATCAAGTTCATCTTTTATTTGAGACTTCTGTAGATCAAGTTCTTGTAAGGACTCAACAAGGAAATGACGAGTTTCTTCTAACGAAGTGTTAAATTCTTGTTCCTTGACCTTATAACTTTCCTCCAATTGTTTAAGATCATCTTGAAGATTTTCTTCATTATTGTTGATTTTTTGGTTTAGAGAATTAAGTTTATCCAAAAGGGATGTCTTTTGAGTTTGAATAACCGAAACTTTAGTAGATAAGATGTTCTCAATTTCCTCTCTGTAAGATCTTTCAGTTTCATGGAATGTTGTTTCATTGGTGACTCTCAATTCTTTGATCTTCAACTCAACATCTTTGGAATAACCATCCTTGATATTCTCTAGTTCCAATAATTTATTCTCTAATTGTCCTTCTTTAAGTCTTACAGTATGATTTGAAACAGATAATTTTTCATCCCATTCAACTTTCTCTACTTCTAAAAATTGGATTTTAGTTCGATATTCCAAAATATCGGATTTAATCTCTTGAAGTTGAGTTTCTTTGTTCTTTATTTGCAGTTTCAATCTTTCCAAATCGTCCTTATCATAGTTTCGACTATTCAAGAATTGAGTGGGTGTTGTGGGGGATCTGAATCTTAATGGGGAAGGTGAAGTGGTTTTGTTTTGTTTATAATATCCATCTTTAGTGATCGCTGAGTCTGTTTTTGTTGGTGTAATCGGTCTTGGGATCATGGAATCTTTCTCGGGACTGGGAGAAGTTGGAGAATCCTGATCCATATGAGTTTTTTCAATGCTCATCTTGTTATATTGGTTGTTTAAAAAAAAAAATAAAATCTTGTGAATAATTTTCAAGAGAGAATTGTTGAGGACAAAAGAAAAATTTTTAATAATAATTTACTAAAAAAACAATATAATCATAATGAAAGAGTAAGTTGTAATTCTAGGGACCACTTTTTTTTTTTTTTTTTTAGATATTTAAAGAAATAATCTCTTGCACTAAACACTGTTTCCCATTTGTTTATATGTTTACTTACATTTGTTTCAGAATATCCTAAAATTACCATGACAACAGATACGATCTTCTGATACAACCACGTGTCATATATTTTTATGGTCGGAACTTACAACCTACCTGCATAATAAATTTCATTTTTAAAATTTTTAGGGGAACTCTATATGATGAAATATATTATTGTGTAAATTTAATTACAAAAACTTTGCATTTTTTTTTTTTTTTTTGAAAAAAAAAAAAAAAACCTCCCTTTCATACAATTTATATAAAGATGTCTAAGAAGAGAATCTCTGTTAAAGTACCTACCACTGAAGTCACAAAGCTTGGTCTTACGGGACCAAAAAAGTCTACAAAGAAATCGAAGCCAGAAACTGAATCAGAATCTGAAGCCGAATCTCAATCAGAGAGCAGTGAAAATGAAGGTAAGTTTTTTTTTTAAAACATATTTTATTTATACTTATAAAAGCTTAGATTACTAACACATTTTTTTTTTCTTGAATTACAGATTTAGATGATTTAAGTAGCCAAGAAAGCTCAGATGAAGAGCAAGAAGAAGATGATGATGAAATCGATCTTGATCAAGAAGTTAGTGATGACGAAGAAAGCGATTCAGACGACGACGAAAACTTACCAAAGCTCAAGAAGAGAAAGAAGAACACCGATGATGGTTCTGAATCATTTGCCAATGCTGTCACAGCTATCTTAGGCTCCAAATTGAAAGCATATGACAGAAAGGACCCTATTTTGGCCAGATCTAAGCAAGTCATCAAGAAGGCTGAAAGTGAGAAGTTAGAAGCCAAGGCTCGTCGTGAATTACTCGCAGAGAGGAAGAAAGTTTATGACAAGGACAGAATCAGAGACTTGCTTCCAAAGGATGATGCCACTGCTCGTGATTTCTTTGATCATGAAAGAAAGTTAAAGAAGATTGCCCAAAGAGGTGTTATTCGTTTATTCAACGTTCTTACTTCCACTCAGACAAAAACAACCTCTGAAGCCAGCGGTGTTAAGGCCTTGGGTCAAGACCAAAAGGATAAATTAATTACTGAGATTTCTAAGGAAAAATTCTTTGATTTGGTGAAACAGGCTGGTAATTGAAAAAACAAAAAAACAAAACAAAAAAAAAAAACAAAAAACAACACGACCAAAGACCCTTCCTAGGATATAATCCATTTAATGAATTGTAATTTTAAAAAGCTTCTACTCTCTTGTAGTTTTGTAGCATTATTTTTAAATCAGATTTTTTTTTTTCCACAAAATATTTATTGGATAAAAATATATTTTGATAACGCGCAAGTTTATATAATACGTACAGCAAATTTCATGGACAAAAAAAAAAAAAACAAAAATTAAATCCTTAAGATACGAAATAATGTGTCATAAACTAATAAACTAGTTTTTCTAAGGCCTTACAATTCAGAAATTTGCTAAATTAAGAGAGAGAGAGAGAGAAAAAAAAAATAAACAAATAAATAAATATAAAGAATTGAAATGAGTTTTCCCACAGAATCATCAATAAGCCATTCCAACTCTGTTTCACCAGTATTTATTCCAGATAATACTACTACCAATACAATTCCGATCAAAAGCGATCAGTACGAACCACAAATAGAACAAGAGATATCCCAGGCGTTATCAGCTCAAGAAGATGATACCGTAATTCCTGTTGGATCTATAAGCCAACCTGCTGGAAGTTTCATGAAACGAGCCTGTGATGTTGCCACCATGAGGCCTTCGATAGCAGAAGAAGATATAAATATTGATAAGATTATCCTTGAAGCTGACAGTACTGAACCAGAGAATGATATAAAGAGGGCTTTGAAGCTCCGTGATAAGTTGGATGCTCTGCTAAGACGTACTATGAGAACAAAGCAGCAGTGTGAAAGATTAGAACAGGATAATGAGTACTTACAAGAGTTTGTTGGGAACTTGATGAACAGTGGTGATTATTTGACTAGAAAGGTTTAGAATTTGCTTTTATATATATATACAAAATGAACACTTGATAAAAACTTTTCAATCAACAGACGTATATAATAAATTAATTGATATAATAGATATTTTTGGAATAGAAAAAAAAATATGAGCTTCTAAGTAATGAAGGTGTAATATATAAGAAATATCTAGAACAAAAATTTTTCCTAAAAAAATTTAAGTATAATTAATAGATTTTTAAAAAAATTCTATTTAAAACTTCCATTATTTTACGGAATTCCGTCACATAGCTGGAAGGCCTTTTGTGTAACATTTCTGACCAATTAGTCCTGATTTAAGCAGTACAAAAGCCTCGCACTTTATATAAATATATAAGAATGAATACCTATATACCTTGCGTAAACTATAGTGAGTTTTTTTTTTTTTTTTTGGTCAAGGAGTTAAGATTGAGAAAGCAACACAAAATTATCAATGGAACATATCAATAAGGGGAATTTACAGCCAGTGATCAACCATATCATTGAAGCCTTTGATGAAAACTATGATATTAAATCCAGCCAGTGCTATCGAAATGATAAACAACAGGAACAGCAAAATAAGGGACAAATTCCTTCGTTGACACTTAGAGAAAATCATTTAACAAAGTCTAATAAAATCCTTCCAGTGAAATTACCGTTAAAATTTAGTGTTGAGCAAAATCATCAATCCAATCAAATCAATTTTAATGATTCCAAAGAAGTTGTCAATGATGAAAATTTCCTTTCATTAAATTCTAACACTCTCCAAAACTTTGAATCAGAAGAAGAAAATCTACTGGATGATATTAGTTTTGATAAAGATTTGGAGTTGAGAAAAACCAGAGATGTTAAAGAAGAGGAAGGTGACATAGAATTGTTTGAATTATACAAGAGAACCCTTGATTTTGAAATCGAGCAAATTTCCCATCCAAACTTCTCAATTCTTAATCCAGTTACTAGATTTGTCACTGTTGAACCACCAAGATTAGGCAAACCACTTCTTCCTAACCATGCTCCGTTGGATCTTTCCTGTGTCAAGAAGATCTATTCCAATTACCCTCCACTTAACGAAGAAGACGAGGAAAACTTATCGAAAGATGAGATTAAGTTATATTCCATATTGGATTATGAATTGAAACAAATTGGTAGTTCATTGAACTGGAAGGATTCCAAGTATGTCAAAGATGAAGATGAGACTGTCCCTTATAAGGAAAAGAACTTTTTCAAAGAAATTTTAAAATATTTATTTGCCAACAAAGAAGAAAATTATGAAACCAAATATCCATGGTATAAAATCGCAAATGATATTGAAAATCCAAAGGTTTCAACCGTTTCTAATTCCAATAACTTTATTTATGATGGTCCAAAGTTTGAACGTAACAATACAGACATGTTCCCCATTTGGGAACAAAATTTGTTTTGCAACACTCGATAATAATGAACTTATGAACCCCTATATGATTCTTAAATTTTTGGAAAGCTTAGTGATCTCTCCTTGCAAAATCAAGATTACACGTGACTTGATATTTAGGGAAAATTGTTAATACCTTTTTTTTGGGGGAGTTTCTAGAAACTTTGGCCTGATTACATAATTCGTTTATATACGAGTTATCGTTATCAGCACGGCACTTCAGCCAATTATCGGCGAAATTCAAAGATCAAAAGATAAGAGTTTTGAATTTCCTAATTAGGTAGTTTTATGCGATTTTGACACAACATGTCAAGGGATTTTCTTTCCTATATCAAGATTTTTTCTTTTTGTTATTATTACTTCTAGCAGCTTACATAATATACATATATATATATATAAATTTATACACGAACGTATATCTCCGGTATATATCAGCGTTACCAAATCATTTACTATGTAATTTCTATTAGAAAAGAATTTGAAGATTGATGGGAATTACATATTTTATATATATATATATATATGATGTAACTTCCTGATCGGTACCGGGTATATCTTGAAAAAAGATATTTCAATTGATAAGACTTAGATAGAATTGGGCCAGCTATTTAAATAACAGAAAATCACACGTAAAAAGTAGCAATAAAATCGTATAATACGTTATTCACCAAAAAAAAAAAAGAAAATGTTTTGAATTATTTTAAATTTTTTTTTTTTAACAAGTGAGTATTAATACTATATAAACACAAGATTATTATATCATATATTCTCTTTATCAATGTCAATACAATATATATTACACAGAATTTGATTAAATACCAAGACAAAATATTCATATCAGCTTTTTTCACAATTTTTATTAAGTCATCAGATGAGAGAAGTACGCTAATTATAGAATGAAATCCAAGAAATTGAAAAAAACAAAAAAAAAAACAAAAACCAAAAACAAAAAGAAAACAGCAATTTCATATAGTCAGCCTATCATCAAATTTCCATATATCACCAAAAAAAGAATTTTTTTTACTAATTCCTAATCTGGGGAGAAAGGCTTAAAACGGTTTATATGTATGCAGTAGGTTATGAGCCTTTGTAATCTAAGGATTAAAGGCTGGGATTGGCCATATGCAAGTCTTAGAACCAGGTGCCGAGGGGGGGGGGCTTGCGTATTAGAAAAAACTTACCGGAAGATGTACATGCGAGTCAAAAAAGACCACACTTGCCTTGTTCATCTGTTAAGACTCCTTTTTAAACAGTATTTTTATATATATATATTAAACGTATGGGACCTGTTTCCTAAAAGAAAAAAAAATTACTTTCATTGCTTTGAAGAGGGCTGTGTGTTTGTAGTTTCAAATTTTTAATCTATTATCATCATCATCATCATCATTTTGCATTGTTTTTCTTAGATAGCCCCATTGCTGCCTAGTTTTCTCTTACATTCACCCAAGACAACTTAATATATCGCTATCACTCTTATCTCGAATTTGGTGCAGTCATTTTCTTGTCATTAACAACAGGCAAATTCAGGGTCTTTATATATATATACTATAAGAAAAGACAAAAGGACCCCTATTTCTTTTTTAACCACTCATAGAAAATATATTATACTCGGTTACAACAAACAAACAAACAAAAAAAAGGTAATAAATAATAACATGGTTGCAGTATTGGAAGAATCATACGATACAGGAACAGTGGCATATATCGCATTGAACACGATTCTGGTGTTCTTTATGGTTCCTGGTTTAACCTTTCTTTACACAGGTTTAGCTAGAAGAAAATCTGCCTTATCATTAATATGGGCTGTTATAATGGCTGGATGTGTCGGTATAGTACAATGGTATTTCTGGGGGTATTCATTAGCTTTTTCTTCAAGTGCTACAAATCCATTTATTGGGAATATGGATTCCTTTGGTTTTAGAAATGTTTATGGAGCTTTAGAAGGTACAGAAGATTATCCAGAATTTGCCTTTGCAATTTTCCAAAATATGTTTCTTTGTGTCACTTTGGCTATTATTGCAGGTGCTACTGCCGAAAGAGGTAGATTATTACCACATATGGTGTTTTTATTCTTTTGGGCTACATTGGTGTACTGTCCTATCTGTCATTGGATTTGGTCTCCTACAGGTTGGGCAGCTAAATGGGGAGTCTTAGATTTCGCAGGTGGTGGTCCAGTGGAAATTGGGTCTGGTGTTGGTGGGTTTGTCTATTCCTGGTTCCTTGGTAGAAGAAATGAAGCTATGTTAATCAATTTCAGACCACACAATGTCACTTTGATCGCATTAGGTACCTGTATTTTATGGTTTGGTTGGTTAGGTTTCAATGGTGGGTCTGCCATGTATCCTGGATTGAAGGCTCTTTATGCCATTATGAACACTAATGTCACTGCTGCTGTTGCTGGTATGACCTGGTGTGTTTTGGATTTCAGATTAGAAAAGAAATGGTCCACTGTTGGTCTTTGTTCTGGTTTGATTTCAGGTTTGGTTGCTGCCACACCTTCTTCTGGTAACATTCCAATCTATGGTTCTGTTGTCCTTGGGATTGTCACAGGTGTTGTTTGTAACTTTTCCACTGGGATCAAATACCTTGTTGGTGTTGACGATGCCTTAGATATTTTGGCTGAGCACGGGATGGCTGGTGTTGTCGGTTTATTTTTCAATGCCTTATTCGGTGCTGACTGGGTCATTGGTATGGATGGTGTCACCGAACATGACGGTGGGTTCATCTCTCACAACTACAAGCAGATCTACAAACAAATTGCCTTCATCTTTGCTTGTATTGGGTACGTTGGTGTTGTTACTACTATTATTTGCTTCGTCTTGAACAAGATTCCATACATGAAGCTAAGAGCCGACCCTATTGTGGATACCATTGGGTTGGATGAAGATCAAATTGGTGAATTTGCTTATGACTACATTGAAGTCTCCAACTTTCACATCAACAACGCTGAAGAGATTGACCAGCAAAGCTCCCAAAGCCACGGTAACACTAACGAAGCTTCATATAACAGCACTGAGAAGTCTCAAAAGGTTGATCCTGATAACCTTGCTGCGTAGTTGACAGTTTATTTTCTATTTATTTACATACATATCTTTATATATTTCTATTTGTTTTTGAATTATTTTTTTTTTTTAGTTATTTTATCCGTTTAAAAATTTGCATTTTCTGTTTTTTTTTACTTTGCTTCACAATAGTAGTATTTTTAAATTAAATTTCATAACATTCAATCGATCGTAAAATTTAATTCTAAAATTTTTCTTAATATGTTAAAAAAAAACACAAACAAATAATATTAATATTTATTAAAACAACTCTATATTAAGCAGAGTTAAAAGAAAAAGACGAATATATAAATAAGTACAACTGCCAATAAGATAGTCTTACAATGGGTAGATAAAGGACTTGTTTTCCAAATCAGTCAAATCTAAAGAGGCAACATTGACAACGAATTCATTATCAGAATCCTGGACAACACCAACATTACTGTCATCGTTAAGACTGGCCAATCTTTCATCGTTTCTTTTCTTCAAAATGTAGTAAATAACAAGACCTAAGATTGGAGCTGTGAAGAAGGACAAGACAATTTGCACAATCCATGCTGGGTAGTATCTTGGTGCATCCTTTGATCTCCATAATTGTGGAGAAATCATATTGGCAACACAGTACCAAAACATGACAAATGCATTTCTAGTGATTTTCTTGGTATAACCAGCAGCGGTGGTTTGGTTCAAGGAGAACATTAAGATCCAATTAACACCGAAAGCAGGAGATGCCAAACATAAAGCTGCCAATAAACCAATTTTGTTATCCCATGGTAAAGAAACTGCGACAATAGAACCAACTAAAGATGGTATTAAGGAAATGGCTTGTAACCATAAAGATGGGAAAGTTGGGAATAAGTATAACCAAGCAGAGAAGAATAAGGCTAAGACAACAGCAAACCCACCAGAGGCAACTGAAACTAATGTAGAGTTCAAACTGGAAAGACCACCCATACCAACAAACAATAAGTTTTGTTGGTATGGTAAATTGTTAGCTAATTGTTGCAGGAGGAAAAATAAACCGAATAACCACGTGATCTTGTCCTTTAAGGCTTCAATCATTTGATGTTTTTTAAAAGTCTTTTGTTCGATAGAAGAACCTGTGGTTCTTTGAACTCTTCTAATGACCCAGATTCTTTCTTCAATAGATAAGAATTTAGCTTGAGCTGGATTGTTTGGGTAGAAAAACACAGCCAATAAAGTCGTGATGAAAGTCAAACCACCAATGATAATGTAAAAGATCTGCCAGCCATGGATATGAGTAGTGTCAGCATACAAAACACCGTAAGCAATAAACCCAGTTGGAATAGTTACACCAAGACAAGTAGAGTAGAAAATTGGAGCAGTGGCAGCCTTTTCAGTTACAGTTAAGAATTGACCCATAGTAATGTTTAAAAGAGGTAAAATAGAAGCTTCGACAAACCCAAGACAAAATCTTAAGGCGATTAACCCACCGTAATTCTTAGCCAAACAAGTCAAGAAAATAATGATGGTCCAAGAACCTGTTAAACCAGCCAAATACCAACCAATAGGTAATTTCAAAAGCAAGTAATTACCTGGGAATTGACCAACAGCAAAACCAACATAAAACAAAGTGTTGATATTACTGTATTTATTTTGTGTCAAACCAGTATCTTGAAACAATTCAAACATGGTAGCGTAGGATAAAGTGGCCTTATCCATATATAAAATCAAGTTGACCCAACAAACTAAAGCCATGATGTACCAAGTGACTTTTCTTGATAGCTTCTTTTCTTGCTCTGGAGTGATTTCTGGAACTTCTGAATCATATTGTTGTTGGAATTTCAAAGTGGCATCAGCATCTTTTGATTGAATTACTTTATACCCATGCTCTTGAACTTCCTTTTCAGAAACAACGTGGATTCTTTCTGGAGTTGGTTTTTCAGCACTATGTGTACTACTTTGAGATTGGTCAGACATTATATATAGCAGTGCTTGCTGATATGGTTAAGTCATAATTATATTTATGTATAAGGTTATAGTAAGATCACATAGTGGTCTATATATATATATATACCTATTATAGAGTAAACTTTTTAATATTAATTACTAATTATTGTTTCAAGTATATGATGGATCTTGAATTAGTGAATATCATAAAGAAATTAAACAAAAGGATCCACAGTTTTCGTCAATTTCGTATCTATATCTCATCGGCCCGTTGAAAAAGTACTTAGAACAATTTAACTTGCAGATAGAATTAAATCTCAATTTATGAATCAAAATTTATGAGATAGATCAATATAAATTTATTACTTGTGGTGCCCTATTACCTAAACGCCACGGTTTTCGGAGTTAAAAGAAAAGAAAAATGATTCATATAACGGCTGAAGTAAATTATTTTGAACCCAATAAAACAAAAAAAAAAACAATAATAATTTGAATCCTCACAATATTAAAGTATTTACAAGGGTAATGTTACCTAATTCGCTATGCAACAAGGGCTAATTTATTTGCATAAGAGAGACTCTCTAGAAATTTCCCTCAAAATCATTTGTTTCCTATCTTTATTTCAGAAGTTATAACTTTGGTAATCTATTCCAAATTTGAATTTGTAAAAAAAAATATGTCTAATTTTAGGAAAATTTTTCTTCTCATACTGATTTAAATTTAAATTATTTTAATTATATATAAAACTAACATTTATTTCAAGGTGTGTTTAATTTTGGTTTTTTTTTATATATCCAAAAAAAACAAAACAAAAAAAACAAACATCTTATATTCGATTTTTTTTTACTACTCTGTACACCCGCATAAGATTACAGTAACCATGTACAAATATGCACAACAAAACAAATAGCGGATTTAAGAACAATCAAAGTTAGTACAGAGCGATTATATAATCAACACTAACTTTAGATGAACAATGTATAGAGAGGAAAAGAAAATCAACTTTATTGAGAGACATGTCTTCTATTAATTATATTATAGTATTAAGACACTGTGCTTAATAGAGTCATGGGCATTTATAAAAAAAAAAAAAACATTGTTCAGTAAGATGTGGATCAAGAGCTGATAGAGTATATGCTAAAAGAAAATATGATACTAGATACTAGATATGGTTGTGAGGTTTCATTAATTTCAGTTTCAACTTCATGTTGTAACAGGTTTGTAACAAATGGTACTGGAAATCGATATAATTGGGACTACATCTAATTAGCACGATTCTAGCTATTTAATAGGATGTACAAATCAATTACAAATCTGCCAATGAGTTCGTGTGTCAACACTAGATATCATACGTTATAACAGGATTTATGTTTTTTTTTAAAAAAAACATAGCTTCTAGAGTTGAATGAAAAATAATATATATAAATTCAAGCAAGTTGTAAAGCAAGATTAATTACGAAGGTAATCACGAAGATAACCCCCTAATTTAGTAGCACCTTGTTCCAAAACATCTTTTAAGACTGCCAAATCGTCATTGGCAGTGTTTGCAAAGTCGTTAAAATCATTTGGACCACTTCTGTTAGAGCCTTGTTGGTTCTGTTGTTCATCTTCCCCAAAGTAAGAAGAAGAAGAGATAGATGTGGAGTTGTTGAATGATTGTAATTTGGAGTGAGCTTCTTGTTGAGCAGCTGTGTCATATGTGTTTCTACCAAACATTTGATCAGAAGAAATGGCTTTTTGGGAACCATATTTTGAAGCGACTTCACCAGTGTACTTTGGAGCAGAAGCAGCTTTAGCTCTCTTTTCTTGTTCAGCAGCATCGTTACCAGTCATACCGAAACCTAACTTGGCGAAAGATGGGGTAATCTTCTCAACGGACGGAGTAGCAACTGGATTTGATCCGGAAAAAGAGCCAAAAGATCTTTGTGGCTGTGGTTCGGAACTTATACTGGAGGAAATCTTTGGCTTGATAGATGTTTTAGCACCAAAAACGGCGTCTTCAGAATCACCATTACCGCTGTCCTTATTTGGATTATAGCCCAACTTAGCAGTTTCTTCGGCTTCTAGCTTGGCTTCTCTTTCGGCAGCATCAAAGTCAATGTCGGCAGAGACCTTCTTTAATGACAGTTTAGAAGTCTTCTTTGGACCTGAAAGTATACTTGTTTTCTTAGTGGCGGAGCTGATGGACTTCCTTAAAATTGGGGCAGATTTTTTAACTGTGGAAGGTTGTGATTGTAGCGAAGATGAAGAGTCAGTCTTTGGGGTTAACGGTCTAGAGCCAAGTGGAGAGCCCGTGGTCAATGGTTTCTTATCCCAACTAGCAAAGAAATCATCAGTACTGTTGGCATTACTTTCACTCAAAGAGGAGGACGAAGAGTTATCAATGCCTTCTAAAGTGACATGAGTTGGGAACAAGACTTCATCCTTCTTCACTTTATGATCTAAGTGATCTTTGTAGTTGGTGGCAATCTTAGAAGTATACTTGGCCTTTGGTTCCGCAGTCTTTGAAAGAAATCTAGAACCGCCATTTTTCATGAAATATTCCTTGATCTTTTGATTACCACCAAGTTTGAAACGACGCAATTGATGCTGACCCCACTTGTCCAAGTTGGATGATTTGACGAAGGTGATATGAACACCTAGGTTTCTATGGACAGCAGAACATTCAAGACATAGAAGGATACCAAATGGAATAGAAGTCCATGTTGGGTTCTTGGCTTCACAGTCAAAACAAATCTTGTTGGATGGATCTCTTTGTAAGTTCTTGAAGATAGCGTCTCTTTCCGCAGTAGTAGCAAGTAGTTCAGTCATGATGCGTGTATAAATTGAAAATATTAATCACAACTTGGTTGACCATTTGATATGACATGTATATTTGTTTACTACTTCCCCCTCTGTAAATCAGAATTTCTGGCAGATTCGTGGTAGTCGTGCCCGTGCGACAATTAAAAAACAAAAAAAAAAACGAACAAAAAGAGAGAAAAGTGCATGCGTGTTTTAACTTCCGGGTAACTTGATTTACTGCTTTCGAATCTCTAGCACGTGATAATTTATTTTCTTAAGCAAGAACTACCATATATACACACAGAGAGAAGTATAATTAACCCACAGAGTAAGTTAATTCCAAAGACACAGATTTTTTTTTCAACTTTTCGCTATATATATATCTAGGGATTACACAAATTTCATCACTTAGATAATAATTCAATATTCTTTAAAATGCAATTACTGCTACTTAAAACAGCTCTAATATCCTTGTTGACAATAAACGTTCTTGTGGAGGGTAAGGAATCCTTCATTCTTTCTCATAACGCCACCGAATCCAAATGTTTCCCAGTACGCTTAAATGATACTCCTGGTTATCTCAATATCAATTTAAAATCATACATATCAGAAGTGAATGGTGGATACCCCGATATCGCAGTCTTGGTTGCTAGAAGAGACGATATCAAGTATAAGAAAAAATACTATAACGACAAGGGAGGCAGTTATAAGATATGTACAGTTGAGGCTATCAAGGATGGTTATTGTACACATAGGAAATTGGGTAAGTATCTTTATGAGCTCAATGATCCATTTGGGTTTGTTGGTGCCAATAGACTTATCTATGATGATATTCTATGGGAATTAGGCACACAAGAAGGAGTTTTCAACTTTCAAGATTCAGGTTATTATTGTATCTTTACTCATTCTGAGGATGCTCATAGTTATCAAATAGATGTTGAAGTTATTGATGGCCATGTACTTAATAATGAGCAAAGAGTCAGGTTGCTTTTTGCTGATATTGAATTAGTTCTCAATGGGTTGTTTTTGTTGTCTTTCAGTACAGCATGGAATTTCTGGAAGACTACCAAAATAAATGAGATTCCATATGTTGTTAGATTTATCATGATCTCTACTTCTTTTGAATTTTTCTTGAATTCTCTTGTCAAGTTTGATTTACAATACCTTGCTGGTGCTTTCCCAGTGGTTTCCTTAATGATTGATTTATTTTCACAGATACACTCCTTAGTGATTTTATTATGTATTTACCAATTCTCACTTGATTTTTCTTATTCATTTAGCAAGAATTTATTGAAGGATAAGGAAGGTTTGTTCTATTTTGTCGTTACCCTTTTATCAACTGTTCTTAATTCCCTTTTCCCATCAATGTTGATTTTCTCAAAAACTAAAAATTTCCTGAAAGCTTTTATCATCGTGATCACTTTAGTCAATTACAGGCTTCTTGCTGAAGATTACACGTATCATTTATCTTTGTCTTCAATCAAACATTCCCAATTTAGGTCATTGATTCTCTCAACTATCTTCACCCAATTTATCCTACCAACGATACTGCTTAACCCAGTATCAATTCAAGCTTTCAACATCTATGCTTTCCCAAAGATATCACCTTTAATTAATAAATTTTTCCCATCTTTTGCAAATCCTTTGATTGATTCAAGTTTAGAGAAATTGTTTGGTGATGTGGAATTGCCATTGGTAGTGTCTTTGGTTAGTTTGTTCATCAGATATTATGGTGCTTGGACCCATTGGAACCCAATTACGTTCAAGAATGGCTTGCTTCTTGAACAGACCTTAACAAAGTTGAAATTTGAGAAGAATCAATGAGAGAATGTCCATTCTTTTTTTGCAAGATGTAAATTACATATATATATATATATAATGTATTCAATTCTATTTATGTAAGTCATTAAAAAGTATTCATTAAATCCGGATATTATAAACTATTAGTATGGTTTTATTACTTTTTTGCCCAGCAAAAATTTCAGTCCACACTAACAGAAACTAATTCCAGCATAAATATTCTGTTCTTTAGCTTGAATCTTAGTCTGTAACTCCTTCTGTTTCTTCATTTTAGACATAGCCTTCATCTCAGCCTTAGTTGGTTTATTGACATAACCATGACAACAGATCTTGGATTTAGCACAATTTGCACAGAAAGGTTTCATTTCATCACATTTGATCCGCCTTTTACGACATGTTAAACAACCTGTTCTTGTTCTTCTTTTGATTGGCTTTTTATCATTGCTCAATGTTTTCAAGTGATCCGTGGTCTTTGTATGATTTAGTTTCGAGCTGTTTTGTAAGGGTTGAAAGGATTCTAATTGTGAAAATGGTATAGATTCTTTGTCTTGTCCTATTGGGTAAGGTTGGTATAAGTTTCCTTGTGGAGTATAGTGTGGAGCTTGGTGTTCATATTGTGGGTTGTATTGTACATATTGAGAGTTTGGTACTGCTTTGAAATTCTGTTGTGAAGGAGTTGAGGGTGTCAATGGGTAATATATTGATTGACCTTGTTGTTGTTGTTGTTGTTGTTGTTGTTGTTGTTGTTGTGGAATAGTAGAAATATGTGTGAAGGGTTGGTTTGAATAAGTAAAGTATTCCCTATTAGAGGAAGTTGGTGGTGAAGGAGGTTGAATTGGTGAAATGTTTCCTCCAGAAACCGACACTGGCAATGAGATTATAGTGGAGGAGAACGAGCTGCTTCTTGAAGATACAGGAGAAGGTAAGTTCATGAAATGTTCAATACCTGGTAGTTTCATTGAAATGTGTAATAAGGATCAACTGATTTTTTTTTTCTCAACACAAAAAATCGTATATTCATTTCTAAACATATAGAAACATCCCAAATGACTGGGAGTTTATATATATATATATATATTATATGTATATAAATTTATATGCTTGGTAATATCTGAGTACTTCCAATTTCAAGAACCCGAACATATAAAATTTAAGAGTATTGGTTTATTAATATGAAGGCGTCTAACATCCGACAGAACAAGCCCAATTTTTCCTGGGCGTGTGGTACACACCACACCCCTTAGAATGCAAGCTTGCGAATAGATGTGCAGATATGCATTTTTTCTTTGAGCTTTCAGCTAAAACTGGTACGAGCTTTCTTCAAAAAAAAAGTGGTTTATTGTTCTCAAAATTATCCATATTTTTTTTTTTTTCGAACAAACAACCAAAATAATTATTTTTGTTGTTTTTTTTGATTTTGGTTTGACTTCAAGATAAAATATACAAAAAAAAAAAACCGGATTTTTCTAGATATACGCAACTTTGAGCTTGCAGAGCTTTTGAGCGCATGAATGCAAAACCCCTCAACAATATACATTCGCAATAATTTATAATTTTTTCGGAAGTTAGCCTTATATTAATTGCTGTTGTTTTTAAAGGTTTCAAACACACACTAAAGGATCGTTCTACCTATTATGTGTAATTATGCATATGGGTAGGCATACCGTTGCATATGTAGACGCAATAAATCGCACATGGGTTTGAGAATACGAGATTTTTTTTTTTATAAGGCAAAAATCCAATCACTCTTTGATTCTGTTCGAAGATTTAGAAAGCTGAAAAAAGAAAAAGAAACAACCCCGAGAAGCTAAGGACTTTATTATCTTCTACAAAGTCTTTTATCACATAATATTGATATAAGTTTCTCGAAATTTTTTTTTCTTTTGTTAAATTCCAAGCTTTTATTTGTAAGCGAAATTTATGTTTTTTTTTAGATCTATCTTTTCAAATTTAGAGCCTGTACTTCGGCAATAGTGTACATGATTAGACATATAATAACTTAAGATTGCTAATCTCGTACGATTTTATTTTATGATATCATTCCTTGTGAATAACGTTGCATGTGCGAGATTTGTCGTCTAAAATATCCCAGAGCATAAGCCCTAGCTACTTGATTACTTCCAAATTCAAATCTAAAATCTTAAAGCACAGTGTAAAATATTTATGTAGCTAACAATTAAAGTATTTAGAAAATAAGATATAATCTTTTAATATAAACTCTGTTTCTGTTCAGCTTCCATTTTTCAATGATTTAATGACAGTGTCTTAATATTAAAAAAAAAAATATCCTCGTCATATTATTGTTCCTCAAATTTGGTTTTTGTTTAGGGCTCCTGATAATATTTGGTTAGAGAATCTGCATGAGTATATAATGCAAAGTTGGCATAGCCTGTTATCATATGTATTAATAAAACCTAGCATTAGTTCAAGGATAAGTTACCCAACCAACTAGTTATATATACCTAAAATTCATAGTTAAAAACAAGTTGTTACAATTGTGTGTGTGTGTGTTTTTTAAGGTATAGAGAAAGCCAATAACTTAATCTTAACACACCACATATATTTAGTCACGTGAACGACGTATTATATAAGCTCATCGTTTTTGTACTCTATATTATATATATATATATATATATATATACGAAGTATCAATCATTAAAAGATTCTTTGTAACCAACTTTTCTTCAATTCTTCTCTTATTTTATCAAATTCGGTCATTTCCTTCAAACAATTTCTAGATCCTTGATCACATCCTACCAAATTGACCATGAAATCATTGGAAGTTTCATTGTAAAAAAAGGCCGAATCAAAAGCATACTCTGTACATGAACTTTCAGGAGTTAAAGAGTTGAGCAATCCTAAAGGAACAAACCCAATTCGAGACCTGACCCATGGAAATCTGTCAAAGTGATATTCCAAGGCATCCGACTCACCATTGGTCCATTTAGGATGAGTTATAGAATACACGACTGGATCAAAGAGTATGTCTAATAATATAGTTGACCATTGGGACTTTCTGATAAGGAAGGAATCCAAGTTGAATCCAGTACAGTCCTGTGTGAGAATGAGGTTTAGAGGTTCATTGTAGTTGACTAGTGGGATATCTGTGGAGAGCTCTTTAGGATTGTAGGAGTCAATAGTACGGGATATTAATTTGTCCATGATTATATCTTCTAGAGATAATTCTGAGTTCATGATCAACGTATGAAGATCGAGGTACCAAAACCAATCTCCTTGATTATACTCATCCATCACTTCTTTAATGAGATCAAATTTCTGCCAGCCTTCTCTGAATTCATTGGAATATTTTTTAAGTTTGGTCAAATCTTTAACTACCAAGTCATAACCATGTTGGGCAGCATAAAGTTTCTTATTAAGGATGGATAACCTTTCAACGGACCATTCACTTGGGCCCTTCCATTTACTCACACCACCTTCTGAATTGGCACCTAAAATGATGACAATCTTATTGACTGTTTTATCAAAGGACCTGAAATCGTCCTTTTGGTCATCTTCATCAAACTCTGGGTAAATTGAAGGGTCATCGAATCTTGTAACCTTAGGCAGTCCACCAATCCTACGATCCTTATCATAACATTGATTCCCAGTACCACCCCTAATGATACCGTATCCTTTAGAACTTTTACCGTCGCTTAAATCATAAATTCGTGGTTCATTGGACAATATTGTGAAATAATATAGCAGTAACGTACAAACGATCACTGTTATGATTCTGTTCTGAATAATTGTTCGTTTTAGCGGTATTATTACCTGAAATAATTGCCGTGGGATCATCATCTTTTATTTGAACTTGAATTGATAAAATTTTTTTGATTAAATTGTATTTATTATTCAAATGTAAAAAAAAAAAAACAAGAACTGCCAACAAAAACGAACAAAAACATGTGCAGAAATTTGATTTGGGCACGCATACAACTGTAAACTTTGTTCCGATTTTTAAAAATCTCGTTCATAGATCACGTTAATCTACCAAAATATATGACAAAAAAGAGTATAGTTATAGATTTATAGCTAATATATATAATATTTTTTTTTTGGTTTCAAATAGCACGTGATTTGGTGGGATGCAAATGTTTTTTTTTTTTCTCCGTTTTTCTCTAACCCGGCTTTTTAAAGAAAGCTTACCACACTGAATAGACTAGATTAATTATAAGTCTCTTGTTCTTTCAAGTTGAGGAATAACCATATCTAATTCCTGATTAAACTCTGAATCGGCTTGTTGAATCTTTAAAAGTTTATCTTCCAAAGTTTTTTCAAATTTTTTATTTCTTTCAAATTTTTCTTGTCTTAATAAATTGTAAATCAAAAAATTAAACCAAATTTCTAAAAGACAATAAACAAAAACACAATCATTTCCATATATGAAACTTTCGTTATTAAAGTATGAAAATGCTGAAATAATGAAGAATAATGTTAAACGAACAGGAACAATACTTTCAAAATATTGGACGTTTTGGAAAGATAATTGAACGAAATCATATACTGCCAACATAATAAATAACAAGATGATCAATGGTAAGAAATCGTCAAGTTCAGAGGAAAATGTAAGATGTTTAAGACCAAGGGCTTGATGAAGAAGTACAATCAGTGTTTGATCCGTTAAACTGGTTGGATCTTTCACAAGATAGAATGCAAGTGTTAGAAGAAAACAACATCGTAGGTAAATAGCTGTAGTTGATGAGATTGAGAACATAGAGATTATTTAATTTTTTAAAAAGAGAGAGAGAGAGAGAACTTTGTAAAACTGAAATTTATTAGGTTTATATATATATACACGCGCCGCCTCTTTAATAATAATAATATAAATTTTTTTTTTTTTTTTTTACAAAAAAATCAAATAATTTATCAAAAAAAAAAAAAAAATAAATAAAACCTCGCGTTTAAATTTTCAACTCTTTTTTTTAAGTTAATTTTTAATTTTAAACAAAAGCTCAAAGCAAAAAAAGAATAATAATGTTTATGTTTTCTGTATTTCTTAGATTGATCATCTTAACATTCATAACATATTATCTTCTTTACACACCAGATAAATTGGTAGATTTTCTAAAATACTTAACTGTAAGAGATATTTCCCCCCTTTTTTTTTTTTTTTTTTTTTTTTTTTTTTTTGAAGGAATTAACTAACCATAGGGAAAGAATAAGCAACAATTTTCCATTAATGAGAATGAAACATCGATTTTATCCTTACTTTTCATTATGTTGATAATAAATGATTTTATTCCATTATTAGAATCTAATGTTTTATATTTTGAAAAGTCTATTAGATTTAGATTAGTGAGTTTTTCTTTAATTGGAGCATTAATTTATTTCGAAAGTTTAGGATTGATTAATGGAGGTATTATAATTTATTATTATTCATGTTTTGAAGTTGCTATTAATTCTGTTTCATTAATTTAAATTATCATATTAAAAGTTTCCCTATTTTTTTTTTTCTCTCTTAATATAACTTTACAATCTTCAATTAATTTATTGATAAAGTTGAAATCAACAATAACATACATTTCATCTCTCAAATAATAATCATTTTCTTCTTTATTAATTTTCAAATAATCATCCAAACAAAGAATTTCCAATTGATAATTCAAAACTTTTAATCTTTTACTATGTCTTTCATCAACATTGGTTACAGGAGTTGGAAGATAAGGTGTTGCAAAATGTTTGATGTAACTAAAAGTACAAAACCCATTACATTTCATACAAGAGATTCCATCGTCATCAAATTTCTCTCTATTAAATTCTGATTTGTTATAGATTTCAATAGGTTTTGTAATTAATTTCTCATCAATAATATGTTGTTTAATTTTAAAATCATGTTCTATATGAGCTGTCAAATATTTCAAACATTTTAAAATCAAACTTTCATCTATTTTGTCTTGATCTTGTATAAATGCTTTCAAGATATTGATCATCATTTCATAAATATCAAAAACAGAAGCCTTTTGAGAAGTTTCTTTGTAATCAACAGTGGCTTGAACACCATAATCCATCCAATCCTTTGTAGTGAAATTGACAGCTTCGTTGAAATTAAATCCAGTGTTGAAACCAGCATGATAGACTCGTGGATATGTAATAATGTATTCTCCTGGATTCTGATTGGCTGTGTATACTTGGATGTCATTTGCTATCAACTCTGAAGGGGAAACCAAAGTAATCAACTGATGAAGGATATCTGGTTGTTTAAGAAATAAATCAGGTGCCATTTCTTGAATATATTTTTCAAATTTAAGACAATTTGATTCAGGAATACAATACCATTTCTTCATAGCTCCAAAATGTTGATAATTGGCACTAAGTGTATATTGATCTTCAACATGCCAACAGAAAGTGGAAAAAGTGGAGCCAACGTATATCCATGGAATGGTCATTCCACTGATATCAACATTTAGATAATTCAATAAGGATTTATCATTAAAGGGAAGATTGTTTAAATTCATAGGATGTTCAATATATTCCCTATATTCGGATCTCACAGCATCACGTGGTTTGTAACCAATAGTTGGAAATCCGGAAATTTCCCCTTCTTTATTATTTCTTATATCAGCACCATAATTTATTTTCCAATCAATTGAATTTTCATTATTAACTAAATTCCAAAAATTTTTTTCCAATTGACAAATATCTTTAGGTTTATTATTATTTTGGAAAAAATTAATATCAAAATCTTGACACATATTTTTAAAATCTTCAAGAGAATATTTATGTGTAGAATCCATAAAACCATAATATCCATTTCCAATAATACAATTGTCACAATACCAATTATCCTTAGGGATCTTACTAAGAGGAGGTGATAGACAATAACGATGATAAGGTTTATCACATGAATCACATAACAAAGTATCAGGAGCGTTTTCATCTTTATGACAGATCAAACAATGGAAATCATCAGATGCTTCTTCTTCTTCTTCTTCTTCTTCTTCTTCTTTAGAACTTTGTAGTAATGATGAAGGATATTTTTCATGGATAGATGTGAATTGAGGCTTTGTTGAAAGGTAATTGAAATAGCTAATCATTTTATTGTAATAAATATCTTTCAAACTATTGATAGGACATTTAAGTTTATTTTCAAGATGGATCCATAATTTTTCATCTTTTAAAAGTCTTTTTGAAGAAATATCAGGTAAAATATGTTTCTCTGTTTGATAATATTTTACAATTTCATTGAAAAAATCATAATAATAAACAGCCATCGTATCAATAATTTCAAAAGTATCCTTTGGTTTCTTAATTTTTTTCATTTCATTATAATTCCTCAATTGTTTCATAAACATCATTCGACAACGATTCATCAAATTAAGTTCTTTCAATTTCTGAATTCTTGGTATGAAACTAAACTTATTTTCATTGATTGATAATGGTGGTTTGAAATCTGTTGGTGGAATCAACTTCACAGCTCCATATTTGGAAGCAAGTTCCATAATTGATGCATTTGAAAGGTAAGTTATTGGGTCTTCAAATTCATCCTTAGTTGGATATAAAGATGGAATTTCTTCAATATTACTCATAATTTATATAGAAGAGAGAGAAAGAAAGAGTAAATATCTGTGTGTGTGTGTGATTTATATATATTTGATTTTAATATTTTTTTTTTTCAAAATGAGAGATAGCTCCTTTTTTTTTTCCTCAAGTATATTATTGTGTAAAAATGTCTTATATTTGAATAAATTTTTTTTTTTTTTTTTTTTAATTTTTAAAGTTAAAGAATTGTATTTGTCAATTAAAAAAGAAAACTTAAATTGCTTTATTACCTTTTTCTTCCACCATCGACCGTCTTTTTTTCCTCATTAGGACCCAATGATAAGAAATATCCCAAATAGGAAATATTGTGTCGACAAATATGATTTTTTTTTTTTGGTGTTGGTTGTGTTACCATATCCCCAAGAGAATAAACTCAAAACCCAGACAAAAAAAAATATATATATATTATATACTAATCTCTTTTTCACTAACAATAGAATGTCTACATTTGATAAACCATATACGTTAGTAGTTCTTGGATCTGGTACCATTGGTCAAGCCTTTCTTTCAGCTTATCTTTCTTCCAAAGATAAACCAACAAATGGACCATCTAAAATTATTGCTTGTGTTAAATCAGAAACTAGTGCTAATTTTTTAAAAATCAAATATTCCAATACAGATATCCCATTCGAAGTTTCTTATGATTTTGAATCTAACAAAAGAGCAATTGATGAAGCTGATATCGTTGTAATTGGATTGAAACCTTATGTTACTGAATCTGTTCTTAATGAATTTGGATCAATTTTAAAAGGTAAATTAATTATTTCTTTAGTTGCTGGTTGGACTATTGAACAATTTCAATTATATTCAAAGAAAGTTTCCCGTGTCATGACTAATACTCCTGCTAAATATCAATATGGTACAGCTGTGGTTGCCAATTCTTTAGAAATTACCAAAATTGAATCAAAATTAATTTCAGATTTAATTAGTCCTATTGGGAAAGTTATTGAATTACCTGAGAAAAATATGGATGCTGCTACTGGACTTGTTGGATCTGGACCTGCTTTTGTGTTGTTAATGTTGGAAGCTTTAATGGAAAGTGGATTAAACTTAGGGATTCCCTTGAAGGAAAGTAAAGAAGCTGCCATAAAGGTTTTAGAAGGAACAGCAAAGATGGTTGAACTTTCAGGTCAACATCCTGGCGAATTGAAACATCAAGTTTGTACTCCTGGTGGTACTACTATTGCAGGGATTGTGGAGATGGAATCTAGAGGTTTGAAAACTGCTATTATTAAAGGAGTGGAAAAGGCTGCTCAAAGAGCTTCTGAATTAGGCAAGAAATAAAGAAACTGATATATATATATATATATATATATATATTTTACTATATATATTAATTCAATATTATTATATATCGTTAAACCATAATGTACACAAACTTCCCATATCATCTTTTTGTTTTCTTCTTCTTCTTCTTATATCTATACTTCTTCTTCAACATCTTCTTGATCTTTCTTACAAACTGTTTCCACAAGAAAATCAAAATTCTCATTCTTTTCAATAGCTTGTTTAACATGTGCACCAGTTATTCTTTTAACACCTGCATCACGAGCTTCTTTCACTGAAGACTCCACAATAGATGCAAGGAAGAACTCTAAAGCTCTACCAACAACAACTGGTGTAGCTTGAGCAACTTTACCTATATCTTCATCTGATTGCATTAACTTCTTAATACGGGCAGCTGGGAAATGGGTCTTTATCTTTTCAAAGTTTTCTGACATATTTTGGATGTGTGTGTGTGTGTGTGTGTGTGTGATATTATTTGAAGGATTCTGTGGTTTAAGATCTTTCTCTCTCTATGATATTTTGATTTTAAAGAATTTCTATTATATTAAATTTATTAAGCGTTTACGTTGTTTACCTAAAAAAGAAAAAAATAAAACATAAATATAACCGCCGCGTACACCAAAAATCCATATATTATTGATGTTTGGATGTATTTATTATTCATTTATTTTTTTGTAAATCTATTATTTTCAATTCACCAATCATCTGGATCTTGAAGGTTTAAATTCTCAATTAATGGAGTATCGATTAAATCGATTCTTAAATCAGAACAAAGAGGACATTTTTCAGATAATAACGAATCGACTTGTGGATGATTGATAAATTTGACATTATTGTTTTGTTTGGTTAGATAATTCTTTTGTAAAAATTCCAAAGATTTTTTGGTTTTAAAATCGTTTGAAGCCATAATTATTTTGATCAAACAGTCCGAATGGAATGAATGTTGACAATGAAATGTAAAGAATTTCCTTGAAATTAACAATTTCTCACATGATGAACAAGAGGATCCTAATCGAATGATCATTGATCTATTTACAATTTTAGTCTGGATATCTTGAACAATATCATGATTGATTTGAACATTTGTCTCCATTTCTTGATTCAATTTGTTGATAGTATTACCGAATTTCTCCAAATCTTGACAAATTTGTTCTTTGAAATTATCTATAGTGGTAAAATCGGGAAGTATTGGTAAAAGATCTTTAATTGTTAAAAGATCACATCTTTCTAAAAGAAACTTCACCTCTTGTTGAATCTCCATTGATTGAGATGGTTGAATCTTATCGATTTTCAACTTTGAAATCTTCAAATATAGAAATTTCCTTGTTTTTGCATCTTCCACTTTATCGGCTATTATGATTGCCTCATTGACTAACTCATTGGATAAAGCCAAATTGATAGCATCCTCATAGAATTTAAGCTTGCAATAGATCATGATTGCCGCTCTGACTTTGTTGAATCGGAGACACAATCGGAGAATGAAATCAGCGTTGTAATAGGCAGAATCTTTAGATTCTTCAAGATATCTTAGGACCAAAGTCTCATCATTACCATTCGAGATCAAGAAATAGAGAAGTGTATCGTGTATATTTGAATTCTCCACCTTGTTTTCTTTGATAAATTTACTAAGAAATTTAATCCCCTGATGATTATCTAG
The DNA here is from genome assembly GCA_018343995.1 of Waltiozyma sp. UFMG-CM-Y6624. NCBI lineage: Eukaryota > Fungi > Ascomycota > Saccharomycetes > Phaffomycetales > Wickerhamomycetaceae > Waltiozyma > Waltiozyma sp. UFMG-CM-Y6624. The sequence continues at coordinate 26,589 of JADIOT010002745.1, forward strand.
TGCAATTTTTTTGTTGATTTCGTTATATTTCAACAAAGCTGGAATTAATCTGGATGGATCTAATCCTGGAATTGACAACCAGGTTTCAATAGTCTTATTAGGAACGTTTAATAATAACACGGTGGCATATTTATAGACAATTTCAACATCATTAATCTTGCAAAGAGTATCAAGAACCTCGTTGTATTTCTCAAGTCTAATCCAGTAAGTCACCACAAAATCATAATCCTTGATCAAATTGGCAAAATAGATCAATTCATCTGTCCTGTTATTGGCTATGATAATCTCATAAATGGTCTTTTGGTCAAGAACTTCGACATTGGAAGTGATAAAAGTTTGAAGATCTTGAGAGATTTCCAATTTGAACGAAGTCAATTGTCCCAATTCTTCCACGTCTCTAATTTCTTGATTTTCCAATTGTTCATCCAATTCATTTAATTTAACGATATAATTCTCCACAATCCAACAAGACAATAAAGTCAAAGGTACATGGAATTTTAAAATTTTATTGGTTTTTAAAATTGTGAATTTAGAAAGAAAATATGTTTGAAGTGCATCGATTTCATTTAATTCAAGAAATTTCAATGAGATAGCTTCAAAACTTGGAGAAGAGGTTAAAGCGAAAACTTTTGCAGATTCATTCATTTCACCCCTTTGGAAAAGATATTCGGCCTTTCTATTATATATGATATCCCTTGATTCCAAGTCTTTGGTAACATTCAACGCTTCGTCATATAGATGATTTTCCACCATTGATTTCCAAATGTATTGATCTTCATCTTCAACGGTGATCTCATAGATGTTCTTGTTCGAATACACCCAGTAAGTATTTTTCAACTCGTCAGAACTCAAGCCTATAAATCTTTCATCTTCAGCCAAGGGTAACAATTGACGGAAAACCAACTCGTCATTAAAAGTATTAATCACAAGAATCTCAGAACCTCTTAATAATACCAAATGGTACCGGGTAAATATAATTGATTGAAATATATCTTCACTTTTAGGTAATTCAGCTTTAACCAAGAATTTCAAATCTCCAAGATTCCTCTTCATAATAACATTTGCCTGTGTAATATCACCAAAAACAATTCCTAAATCTATCAACCATCCAATTTTTTCTTGACTACTACTAAACTTACATGAATCATAAGCAGAAGAAGAAGAAGATTTAATACTTTCATACTTCTCACATTCAACAGGTGCCATGGTGAAAATATGTTTGAGATAAAGTTCGTTATACTTGATAGGTTTATTCAACTTGATCATACCATTCCAATAACAAATCTCATCAGCTGATGCTAAGACAATGGTAAACTTATTTTCTTTCTGATCAAATCTTAAACTTATCCCATCAATTGAAGTCCCCGTGTTATAAATATTTTTGGCAATTGCCTTAAAATATTTCTTTGTGGATGGTTGGTATTCAAGAAAGGCTTCATGAATCCCACCAGATCTATCTCCAAGAAGGAAATTACCAGTGTTTAAAGATGTCACAGCCTTGTCATTCCATGAGATTGTGGTGATTTCTAAGTTTTTCAACTCTGTGAGATGTTTGAATTGAGTTGATTGGGAATTTTTATAGAAAGTTTCTCTTCTTGAAGTGGTTGCAATTAAATGTTCCCCCGTTGGATCTTGGAACAATCTCTCAACATATCCAACTTCTTGATAATTCTTTTTAAATGGCAATTCTAAAGTATGTATAGTCTCTGGAGTGGAAAGATCTATCCTTGAAATCTGTGCATTGTTCTTGAAAGATATTGTAAGAATATCATTGGAAACATCAAGGCAACTGATATTACTGATCTCTGTTTGAAACTGAACAGGGGCAATGTTAAATAGAGACCCTACTGTATCTTCTGTCATATTTCTGGAGGAGTTTGATTGATGACAAGTTTTAAAACTGTATAAAACTGAAGATTATTATATGAATCAGTTAAAATGGATATGATCCTTTTTTTTTCTTTTTTGTTTAATTTGGGCGGTTAATTCATATAATTCCGTTGACGCAGTAGCGGCACGGTAAAAGTGTCAGACATATATACATAAAACTGTACTTTCAAAATAAATTAGCTCTACGATATGAAATAAAGTTTTAAATGTTTGTGCTTTATATTGGTGATAAGTGGAAACAACATAGTTAATTTTTTTAAAAAAAAAAAAGAAAAAAGATAGCTACATTAGTTATTTCGCTTTTAAAGTACTATAAGATTCATCAAATTAAACAGGATTTAAAAAGATTGAGGGAAAATTTAACGAGAAGTAGCCTTGACCTTTTGGAAAGAACCCTTAGCTTGTTGCTTGGAGATTTGAGCACCACCGGCAGCAGCTAACTTAGCCTTTTCAGCCTTTCTGGCAGCCTTAGCAGCCTTCTTCTTTTCCTTGTCAGCAGCTAATGTGGCTTCTCTTTGGGCCTTTCTAGCTTCTGGCTTTTGGGAACGTCTTTCCTTGATTAATTCTAAAGAAGCACCGACAATAGCTCTTTGGGACTTGACGGCCTTTCTAGATCTCTTCTTAGAAACTTCTTCAGTGATACCCTTCTTGTGGTGTCTTCTGTATAAGACAGTCCAGGAAATTCTTCTTGGGTTCTTTCTTTGGTGGAATAAAGAAGCAGACTTGGAGTTTTGGAATCTGAAAATCTTAGAGTCACCACGGACGAATAAAGTACCTCTACCTGGGTAGATCTTGGAACCGGAGAATGAATCGACTTCAACCTTCATTTTGACTAAAATAAAAATCATGTTAGTATACTGTTTACAGATGAAATATTATCGACATGTGGAGGAGAATCTAATGAGAATCATATTACGATGAACATTTGAAACACAAGGGAATCCATTCTGAGTAACATTTGGAATGTGAAGTAGATGCTTATTTTTTGCTGAGAGAACTATTGAACCTGGTTTTTTTAAATAATAGTAAACTGATCAGTCATTTGATACCAATTTATATCTTTGAAAGTACAGTGAGAATAAAAATGTATATATAATTCCTCAATTAAAACATTGAAATTTTTTGAGTTGAATGATTAGGATTGGGTTATATTATTGTATTCTGAATTTTATTGCCTTGTGTCGTTGATACGTCTGGTGATAATTCTTCATTGGTTCCCTGCCATTGTTACTATGAGAACATACTAGTTTCTTTGACGTTGGTAAACTGTACTAACAAAGCTCTATATGCTTGATAGAGAAGGATGGTATTTTTACGTTTTTTGATTTTTCGACTGCCTCTCTACACAGTGCTTGCGACTCGCGTTGGAGGTTGAATGAAAAAAAAACTGAGTAAGTTTCTCGACACCCAAACACCACGTATTCCTTCCTGTCTAGCCTAGAGCTATTCCCTATTTTTGAAATGCCTGCAGCCATAACATTTGAGTCCTCTTATTTTACTGCGTGGATTCAGCTTTCGCGAAAAAAGCGCAGTCACATATTCTTTACCTAGTTTTTTCAGCTAACATCCAGACATTAGAATGGAAATTTTTCAAGTCAGTTTGTGAAAGGAATGCATAGAAATAAAAATACAAAAATCCGTACCGTTATATTACAATACCAACGGCCCCTAAGATATTTCACCTACCATCACGACCGGAGTGTTATATTAACAACTAATCAAATTCGCAGAGATGGTCAGTACCCTTGCTACACGTTGTAGCTCAATGTTACAACTTTTATGTCTACCTTGATGTATTAGCTGAACATGCTACACTTCCTCCAAATGGAACCCAGATTACTAACATTTCAATTGCTGTAGGCCCCAAAGAACAACCAAGAAAACATTAACTCCAAGTTAGCTTTGACTATTAAGTCCGGTAAGTACACCTTAGGTTACAAGTCCGTCGTCAAGTCTTTAAGACAAGGTAAGGCCAAGTTGATCATCATCTCTGCCAACACCCCAGTTTTAAGAAAGTCTGAATTAGAATACTACGCTATGTTATCTAAGACCAACGTTCACTACTTCCAAGGTGGTAACAACGAATTAGGTACCGCTTGTGGTAAGTTATTCAGAGTTGGTGTCTTATCCATTTTAGATGCTGGTGACTCCGATATCTTAGCTTCCTTAGAAGCTTAAATCTGATCAATTGATTTATCGTTTTAAATTTATTTATTGGAGATTCGGGAAAAACGTTTCAGTTATGACTAATTGATTTATGTTGCTGTTGTATATTTGAGTTAAATTCTTTCGTGATTGAATTTTTGTGCTTTGTTTTAAAAAAAAACATCTGTAGTAATCGAACGGTTTATTGGCCGTAAAACTTTGAGATGGTAACATTAATCTAGGAACAAACCTATCACTTTTTTTTATCATCTTATAAAGTTGTAAAATCATTTCTATCATACCATTTTTGGAACGTCACTGTCTTAGAAGGTAACTATATATACAAGTTGAAAGCAATGCTGAAATGTTATTCTATATATCAATCATTAAAACATCCGCAAAATTGGTGAGCATTTTAAACAGCTCTAGTGTAACGTTTCTTTGGAGCAGTGTTGCAAATAAAACTAATATCCTCACATAACTCTTTGAACCCATTATCTTTTAACTTCTGGTATAAAGGGTTTAGGATGTAAAAATTCCAAGGGAAAAAAGTCCTTGTAGATGAAACCGTCTTACAAGCCAACTCCAGTTCATTAAGAGCTGTCATTGACGTAACCATTTCCTTGGCGAACTCAAAATCTCGTTTCTCTTGAACATAACGAGATAAAGACTTGAACTTCTTAGTGTTACGGTATTGACCTCTTTCAACCCAGGCCATTTCACACATTTCTAAATCATTATAACTCTTACCTGCAGACAATAATGTACGATAGAGGTTACATTCTCTTTCAAGTTTTCCGTGAAATCTCTCCTTGACAATATTTAATACTGGTGGTAATGGTTTCTCTTCCTCATCTTCAATTGGTTTCATTTCTAAAGAATCACTATTGAAATTAGCTGATGATATTTGTTTGATCGATGAAGAAGCAGGATCTTTGATCTCTTCATTGGCACAAGTGAACTGCTTAAATGCATCCATGAATTCTTTCTTGGTAGCACCTTGTTGAATCAAAACTCTAAGATATGTGATCAGATTTCCCTTATTCAAACAGTCAGGTGTCTTAATGATATTGAAATTCCAGATTGCCATTGCTTCGGATATGATTTGTCTTTGAGTGTACAAGGTTCTTAATGGAAGGAAAGGTGGTAGATTTTCTCTCTTCTTGATAATCGTAGAATCTTCAACTAACGTTTGATGCAATCCAATGAAATCAACCAATCTCAAAGTATTTCTTCTAATTATTGATATCTCTTTTGAAAGTATACTTTGTGGAGTATGATCTGGTTTGAAATCACGGTAAGCCATCATCAAATAATTCAAAGTTTCCTTCTTGATTCTTTCGGAATCAACGGCATCTTGATTAGATAAATTCTCTGATAAAATTTCATCAATTTTCAAGGTAAGAGCTCTTGCTAGTTCTAGATCACCGTCAGCAGCAGCCAACCTCAGCATTGCCTGGAAAGTGACCAGATTTGGTTCTAAATTTCTTTTACTGATTTCTTCGATGTAATTCCAGCCCTTTAAGATGAATTTCCGATCTTTGGCACATGCCAAAGCTAATGCATTAAATGTATAAGTGTTAGGTTCCAATCCATTAGATTTGAGTTCTTCTAGGTAATCTATTGCCTTATAAACATCCTTAGACTTGATCTGTAATTGAATCATGTTGTTGTATGCGAGTATATCCGGTTTTGTCTGTAAAGAGTTGAATTTCATCATTTGAAACACTTTCTCACCTTGCTCAATATCTTGGATCTTCACACAGAGCTGTAGGATATTGGTGTATGTTTTCAAAGAAGGTTGTAATTGATGTTTCTGTATCTCTACTAGCATTTCATTAACTTTTTTCAAATCTGAGACATTAACATAACCCTTGATCATAAGCGAGTATATGTTAACTCCAACATTGTTTTTTGCAGATTTTAGTCTATGAAAAAACTCTTCCATCTTTTCTATTTCTGTGATATTAGCGTAGAAATTTATGAGAACACTAGCTTCTTTAGTAATACCGATGGGCGTGGCTTTCAGCATTTCCTCCAATTGCATTACTGCTTTAAGTGGTAATTTGGTATTACTTGGAATCTGAGATAAAAATTGATAAATTTCTGTTTTTGAGAGACCCTTGAACCCATCCTTATTTTCATAAAGATCTTGAATGACAATATCCCATTTCAAATTATCCTTATTCATTATATTCTGTACTGAATCACCTATTTTAATTAGTGTTGATTCGTTAATATGAATACCAGGGGCGGGTAAGTTGAAGAGATTGAGTTGCTTATCTTTGCCCGATAATGGCAATAGTTGCGATTTGGACTTTGGTGGCTCAATGACTCCTTTCATGATCTCTTCTAACTCATCTTCATCAATCGGTTTATCCAAATCTTTAAATTCTTGATCTATGACAGCACTCTCACGTTTCTTCATTAGTTGCTTTTTAAATGATTTAGCAAGTTGTTGAGTCTCTAAAATCTTCGTTTCTAGTAATTTATGTTGGTATGATTTCATGTGATTCTGTTGTGGTGATGAGGTTCTCCTTCTTCTTCTTGTTGATGTTGTCTGGGGGCTAATAACTGGTATCGACATGTTTCTTCTTTGATTACAGAGAGCTCTGGGTATTTGAAAACCGCATCTCCTGGAGTTCATGCAAAAGAATGACATGAGAAATGTATTTCCCTGTGACAAGATAGTTCGTAATAATAATTCTATGTTCTCTTTCTACATGTAAACATCCTTTACACGTTGTCATTAAAGCGTGTGAGTGAAAAATTCTAAGGAAGAGGTTCGCGAAAGTGTCCTTTTTAACAAAAATAAAGGAAGAAGAGATGCCTGGTGAACTTTATGAACAAAAAAGTTTGGATAACTTTACATAAGAAATATTTCACTCATACAGAGATAATTTTATCAGTGACTACTTAAAATTTTCAATGAACCGATCAGTTGATCGAACTAGCTACTATTCAATTGATGAGAGATAGAATTTAACATTTATCGGCAAAACGGACAGAGGTAATTTGTACGGGCCACATCAAGATATGGGAAATGCAGTTTGGTTTGAAAAAAAATGAAGTTTCAAAAAAAAAAAAAATCGAATTGATTTCTTTTGGAAATTAGCCGCGCGTATAGTTGAAACAAAAGTTTCAGATTTCAAATTTTTGAGGGGATTGCACCAAAGTACAGGGGATATTGATTGGTTTCAAAAAGAATAGATGAATTGTTTCAAAGAAAAAAAAATACCAGAAAGTCCTATTTTTTTGGATCATATAAAATGATATCAATTCCACTAAACTCAGATATAACCAGGATGTTGTAGCTTTAGTTTATCAAAACACAGAGGTAAAATCACTCCCAAGATCTTTTTTAGCTTCTTATAACCTCACACATTTTTTCAAAAATGGGCTCTAAAAAAATAACGTTCAACATTTCCACATCTTTCGAAGTCCAACAACTTTTAGGTGAAGGTGCATATGGTGTTGTTTGTCTAGCATTGCATAAACCAAGCGGAACCAAAGTTGCCATCAAGAAGATCCAGCCATTTGAAAGATCCTTATTCTGTATCAGAACACTTAGAGAGATCAAATTGTTGAGACACTTTAAACATGAAAACATCATCTCTATCTTCGATATTCAGAAGCCAGCGAGCTTTGACCAATTTAACGAGGTTTACATTATCCAAGAGTTGATGCAGACAGATCTACATAGAGCCATTGTCTCTCAGAAATTGACGGATGATCATGTTCAGTACTTCATCTATCAGATCCTTAGAGGTCTTAAGGCCTTACATAGTGCTAATGTTATCCATAGAGATCTGAAACCGTCCAATCTTTTACTTAATGCCAACTGTGATTTGAAGATTTGTGATTTTGGTTTGGCTAGAATTGACGATCAGAAGGTAAAAGGTGGGAACTCCCCAGATAATAAGATTTCTATGATGACAGAATATGTTGCCACCAGATGGTACCGTGCTCCTGAAATCATGCTAACAGCATCCAAGTATACCACAGCTATTGATGTTTGGTCGGTTGGCTGCATTTTAGGTGAGTTGTTATTGGGTACTCCATTGTTCCCAGGTAAGGATTATAGACATCAATTGATTTTGATTTTCCAAATACTAGGATCTCCAACTGGTGATGATTATGCGAATATTAGTTCTAGAAGAGCCAAAGAATACATTAGATCACTACCATTTTCCAAAAGAACTCCATTCGAGAAGATACTACCATATGCAAACCCATTAGCCATCGATTTACTGTATAAGATGTTAACATTTGACCCAAAGAATCGAATTTCAGTAGTCGATGCCTTGAAACATCCATATTTGGCCACATACCATGATGAAAATGACGAACCAGATGCGGCCCCTATTCCTGAAGAATTCTTCCAGTTTGATAAGATTAAGGATCAATTGAATGTTTCTGAGTTGAAAGCTATGTTATTCAATGAAATAATGAAATAAAGGTAATTCTAAGAAATTGTATACGAGAGAAGGGTTTTTTTATGAGTTGAAACTTTTAAAGTATTTGATGATATAGTTTTCGATAATATAAATATAAGTGTATGGTATGATCACGTGATATTATAATAGAACCCTTTGTTTCCGTAGTATTTCTTTTGATACACTGTGCATTACACTGCAGTGCCATGCGTGATGTATTTCTCCTAAAATAAATCTCCTATAATTTTCCAGTACAGGAAACTTCTAATTCTCCCAACTTCCAACTCAGATAAGAGTTATTTTGGGAGTATTTTTATTGAACATAGTTCCATTAGATCAAATGTCAAGAAAACCACAGAATGAAAGAGGATGAAGAAAAAGAAATTGATGTTCCAAGATTTTAGCAATAATTTCGTACGGTACTATCTGTTACGAGCCCCGAGTGTTTCCTCTTTCAGCTATTTTGAAGATTAAAAGAACTAAACGCTCCAGCCGCAGCTTACAAGCCGAGCTATAAAACTTGTTGTTGTTGCTTTTTTACTTACTTTTCTTCGCGCTGTGTCAAAAATTGTCTGACTTTATTATTAGAAGTACCTCCTGTAATCCCCCCCCTCAACCATTTCAAAAGAAGCTTCGGTAGTAGCTAATGATATAACTAAGCCATTTTCTAGTATTGAACAGGTTCATATTTGTTCTAAGTTTCTTCACTTGACTTGGTAGAGACATCACATTCCTTTTTTTTTTTGCATTTTCATCAACAGTTCCTTTTACTAGATTTTTTTTTTACATATTTTGTGCTTTCCTTAACTGCATACATACCTTTTCCTTACATTGCATTCCATTTCTCTAACTTTGTCTTTCCTTTAACTAATACAACAAATTTAAATCTTTCATATACAGGTCATTTATCAAATTAATCTCAACCTTAAAATCTTTCAAATCTTTGCTTTTCAGCTGGAACTTGATCTCTGTCTATTTAATCATTGGTCCACCCCATTTTGATTAGCCGCCATGATGAACCCAAACCAACCTTACAACCGCAGAAGTTTACCACAACAAACAAAAAATGTTGGAAGGACAAACTCCATGACAAGTCTGCAATCTTTTACTTCTGCCAACAAAGAAGTTTCTCATCACAGAAATTTCCAACAAAGATCGCACTCTACCACGGATCTGTTTCAGTTTGATGATGTTCTAGCAAAGAAGAAGTTGAAAAAGAACCGTGGTTCTGTGTCGGGCCCTGGAACGTATAGACCACATCATAGTATGGTTGCAGAGGTGAACCCATACACAACAAAAAGCCAGCAACAAGAATATATTCAGCAGAATCGCTTTGGAAGCCAAGTAGCACAAACAACGAGACATCCGTCCCTTAGCTCGTTTGTGCCAATTGACAACTATTCATTCATACTACCTACCAAGACACCCACACAACAAGAACTTCATAGAATCATGAATACCAATACTAACCCTATGCCATCTCAAATGAACTTTCAGGCAAATACACAACAACAAAACCCAATATTGACAAGACAACAGTATCATGAGAAGATCAGATCATCACCCAATTATCTTCAGTATAGGCCAAAACAAGAACGTTTAAAACAAAATGTCCCATTCACTTTCCCAAATGGTGAAATTTACATACCTAGATCCAAACAGGGTTCCTATACAAATTTACCACAGCTTGCGAATGACGACACTTCGGTTTCAAATATGCTTTCACCACTACCGCCGATGACTGCACTTTCTAGTACAAGTTCTAATCTTGAAGAATGCATATCTATAGGTCCTGTATTATCCCTGTCGAATCATAGGAATAGTCCACAGAGTACAGATAGCTCGATCCATCCAGGATCTTCGAATTCGCCATCTTGTACAGAATCAAGCAATGAGGTTGGTGGTGAAAATACTCCACCTTCTTCTATCGATGATTTTATTCTCCATAACAATATCAATAATACGCTGGCTGGTCCAGGTAAGATTGAGCCTATATCTAGAAACAGTATGCTGTGTGAGGTTGTTAGTGGATTAGAAGAGGTTAACGCAGCGAGTAATACTGTTCCGGAAGGAGGTTTCATATCAATAGACTCTGCAGTGGATGATCTGATTATTCCTGAAAGATCCTCCAAAAGACCCGTTCCATCATCTCCTGCTATTGGTTCGATAGGTTCACCTACTAAGAAAAGGGCGTTGAATAATAAGCAATCTTCAACTTCGATTGCGAAATCGGTCTCCTCTTCTTTTATCTCTACGAACTCTTGTAAGGATGGCCCAGCTTCAAAAGATCTAACAAAGAAAGGTGACATTTCTGTTAAGACTAAACCTGAAAGGAAACCATCACTGGTTAGAAGATTATTCAACAAGTTGGGATTTTCTAATGACAAATCTAAGAATAAGCCATCGTCTTCTATCAGCTCGTTAGGCTCATCGTTTATCAAGAAGTCTTTTTCTACCACCCATCTGCACCATCAATCATCTACCAAAACGATAAGCCAAGGATCACATTTGCAAAAGATCCCTGAACCCGAAACTGAACGTGAGCAGTCCGTCTATGACGATGTCGACAACCTTTCATTTATTGGCACAAAAGAAGAAATAAATGTCCACAATAATTACTTGAAAAACAGTGATTTCGATAACACGGACGAATTGATTGATGATTTTAGTACCGAAACTATTTTGAACTCAATGTTTGATTCTTTGAACATTTCTCAAATGGCCCATGTTCCAAATTGCAAGCCTGTTGAATTAATCCACCCAGTAGTTGGAGAAATTAAGACACCAATTTCCTCTAACACTGCTCTTTTGGATGACGAAGATGAAAAAATGATGGATTTTGAAGATTTGGAGTATATTGAAAAAATTATCGAATTTGGTGATACTTCGTTTCCCAATTTGAAACTTGAGGATTTTGGAAAAAATGAAAGAAAATTATTGAGGAGATCCAAGTCAATTGAGAGAAGAAAACCGAGTTCTTTGTCCACGCCTCCAAGCATCTTTTCTGTTGTGAAGAATGATTCTGATGAGGATTGTTTGCCAAATGTTAACTTCGTCTTTATTAATGAATTGAAATCTCCGCCAGTTAATGGCACAGTATACCCTTTGAAGTCGTCATTATCTACCCGTTGTTCTTCAAGTACCGACATAGTGTCTAATGGTGCTCAGACTCTACCAAAACGTGCCAAATCTGTATGTTTTAGCTCCAAAGTGTATCTTCAAGCAACACACCCATCCACAATTTATAATAGAAAATCACAAAGAGACAACACAAATTACATTATTACTCCAAGTTTGATCCAAAATGTTAGAATGGAGATCAATGAGTTCAAAAAAGATATGCTTGTTCATTCAATGAGTGCTGGTAATACCCACTTCTTCAAGGCTTAGTCCAATCCTCTTGGTTTTTGATACATATGATTTAGAAAAAAGAAAAAAAAAAAATATTTGTGTATACATATATATATGAAACGAAATGCGATATGATAAAAATATTTAATTATACGCTACTAAATACTATATATGTATTTTGAACAATTAATGACATATGTGATAAGTGAATTACATATATACAAAATTCAATTCTTCATAAAGACCTCACACTTATCAATTATATAATTTACACATGTAATTCACATACTGTTAAAAAGATCCTATACAACTGTTTCTTTTTAATTATATGATTATTTTCAAATTTTCTAGTTGAAACTTTACAAGGAAATATAAAATTAATAAGAGTCAGCAGTTAACCTGTAATATATGGTGTAAGGATGTTATACTATATGGGTTGCTAAATTCAAAGTGAAATTACGTAATTGAAAAGCGGAGTTTTCATTTGACAGCGCGGGGTCAGTTAAACTGGCCACTAAACTCTGTGCTCCACTAAACTGGCCCTATCAAAAGTACTTAACAAATTTACTTTGAAAGTTGACGATTGGCACAAAAAACAAAATCCAAGCAAGAATCAACTAATAATCAAAAAAGGCCATTTTTAATATTAATCATAAACTACATTACTCTTAGCTAATAAATCTTGAAAATCAATTATCATTATAAGCTAAAGATAATCAAATTCGATATTAGAAAAAACACAAAACAAAAACAAGGACTTGTCCCATATCTTACTTCCAAATAAATACTATAAACCCCAGATTTTTATCAACTTTTACACCCCCCTCCTTCTTTTTTTAGTTCTACCCCATATCTTTCTCAGAGCAATCAATTAATTTCTACAATAGTATACTGAAACTATCTTCCCAAAATAGCTGTTGGAAAGTACCACATTATCTAGTAACTAAACAAATAATTTATCCAGCATGACGATAAATTCAACAGATAGGATATTGGATGAGAATGAAGAGAATAAGAATCAGGCTCCTTTCGTCAGAAGATCATGTACTCTTTTAAAGAAACCAACATCTTACCCAGCTCAAATCAGTGTTGGACATTGGCAACTCAGAGATTTGATTCGTCATTCTTCAGATCGTAAACATCCAAATGAAATATTATATACTTTTGAAAATACAATTAGAACCACTAATAAAACCACCAACAAGATTTCTCAACTTCACAAGTTTGATTTCCATCCAAGATGCTTTAGTGTTGCAGATTCTAATATAGTATCAGGAGGTGTCATCAGTTCTCTGTCCATTTCAAGTCATACTTTTACACCCAATCTTATCGAGGGACGAGCACATCAAAATCTAGATTCTCACAAGGGTCTTTTTGGTCTCTATAATAGAGACACTGATGAGTCTTTAACAGTGAAGCTTGGTTCTTTTATTAACAACCATGTCTCTTTAAACAAGGTTTCCAATGGAACTTACACTTCCTATGTTTGCAATAATGATATGCATTTATACAGTACAAGTATTAGGAACAGTTCTATCAGTTTATTAGGATCTCTTAATTTAAACTCCCCTTTGAACCATTCTGCCATATCTGAAGATTCCAAGACTTTAATAGTAGTTGGTGACTCTCAAAATATTTTCCTTCTACATCCAGGACAAGAATCTTCACATGGTCAAATGACAAGAAACAATATAATTGAAACGGAATGTGATTCTGGATTTTCCACTTCTTTTGATTCCTCAGGTGTCCATTTCTCCACTTGTTTCCAAGATGGTACTTGTTTGATTTATGATTTAAGAAATTATAATAAGGGTCCACTTCATAAGATCTCCTCTACAAGAAAGAACACTTCAAATGGTGCGTTTAGATGTGTCAGATACTCACAAGGCACAGATGATCTTCTTTTCATTTCAGAACATATTGGTAGAGTACATATGGTTGATACTAGGGATTTTAGTAATCATCAAGTCATCATGCTTCCTCTAAATACGGTTCAATCCAGGCATCCAGGAGCTTATCATTCCAATAATGTTAAGACAGATCCAGATTCCATTATCTTCAAACCCGCAGTGCTGACCTATGATGAAGTAGTTGGATTTGAAGACCGTTCAAGAAATAACGATTCAACTCCTCTAGATATCACTGATGATGGTATGTTTGGTATGGGATATCTAAATAATTTTTCTCATCAGACTCATTCTAGAAATACTTCTAATTTTAATGTGTTATCTTCCTTAACTAGCACTATTGAAGAAGATGAAGAAGAAGAAGAAGAAGAAAAAAATAGGACGGGAGTTATTAATGAAGATTCTGCTGTGTTAAAAGATACACAGCAATTATTAGAACAGATCAAGGCTACCGCATCTATAAAAGCAAGAAGAAGATCATCTGTCCATAAGAAGACTCCATCATTGTCTCAATTAGAAGGTGAGCATAATGGGGAACATCTCATACGTACAAGAACCAACTCTTTAGGTTCTGAATTCGATTACACAGATAATGAAATCAGTGGGATTGATTGGTATGAAGATTCTCAAGGCTCTCATTTGGTTGTTGGTTGTGATAAGGGGTTGATTGATTGGACTATTGATTCATGGAGTAGAAGATCCTTTCCAAGTTATACGATATTATAAAATATACATATAGCTGTTATATATTTAGTATAATTACCTTTTTCTTCTTCTTCTTCATTATACGATGATCGATATATCATAATTATAAACAAATATTTGTTATACTTTTAATCAATGATATCAGCAGTACTAACAAAAGTTTCTTCATTATCTTGTTGAACATCCAATTCTTCAACTTTTGAAGACAATTCTTCTTGATTAAAATTTTCCTTAATCTCCTTCCATTCTTGTTCATCTTCAATAACACCTTCTTGAACACCAATAAATCCGAAATCTTGGAAAACTTCCAAGATAGTCTCTGCTTGTTTATAAGGAATTTTGGCAAAGACTTCATTCACTGCATCTAAAGAACCTGTCTTCATAGCTTCTTGCATTGGGATAGGTAATAAGGTAGTGAATGCTTCATAACGTTCTGTTTCTTCTGGAGAAGGAATATCAACTTTTAATTCCACGTTATCGTCTAATGATTTTAATTGGATTTGAGCGTTCGCATCTTCGTCTTCTTCTTCTTCGGTTCTTTGTTCTTTTGACAAGATTTCACAACGTGTTTTAATATGTTCAAAAGTGGTATTAACTTCTGTATTTAAGGCTTCTAAAGCAGCGTTTGATTTTGGACCACTAAAGATATTTTTAAATAATTGTTCAATTATAATTTTGATTTGGTATGGATTTGTTGTTTTTTGATATTGCATTATATCAAGAACATATTGGATAAGACAAGAATGATAGATGATTTGTTTGGTTCTTGCTGATTGATTAGAAAATTGAGCATCGAAAGCTGTCATTAGTAACGCGTCTTTTTGAGATGGGGTTATTATGAAGGAATGATTTTTGAGAAATTCACAGATTTGAGAATGGTCCTTTGTTGGAATTTGAGAGAGTTTGATTGTATCTGGGTGGATTTGTGGACCTTTCTCTTCATCTTGAATCTTTGACTCTGTCACTAGTTCCTTTGGTTTTTCTTTGGTCTCGTTGATCTTTGGTTGTTCTTGTTCTTTGGAAGTGGAGCTCGTAGTTAAAGGAGATGATGTTTGAGTAGTTTTTCTTTGAACATCCGATTCCTTGCTCTCACTCTTGTTCAAAAAAGATCTATCCCATCCGGTGTGAATATCCTCAGAAGAGATATGAAGCTCTTTTTCTTTGTACAATTGGCTTAATTTCTCCTTGTTTTGTTCAAGGACTTGGTTGATCTTCTTATGATGATTGATGATCTCAGCTCTTAAATTAGCCCCATCGTTAGGGTCTCTTTTGGCTGTTCTCAATTGGTCTTTCAATTGAAAGAAAAGATCCTCTATCATTTCAGAATATGTTGGTTGTTCAGCAAAATCTTCAGCGGATAAAGTTGGATTAGCAGGTTTGGATTGATCAAAAGTCTTTAAAAGATATGCCTTGACAGTTTGAAGATCACCAAGATCATCATCGGATAAATCCTTAAGCATCTTATTGGCCCTGATGTTTAATTCTTCATACATAGGGATCTGGATTTCCAATTGTTTTATATCATGATTTCTTTGATCTCTTTTCTGATGAATATCTTGTTGTTTCCATTTGATAAAGGATTTTTTATCCACGTTTGGATGCACTTCGATATCAGAGTCATCGGAGAGCTCAATGTTATCCCATTTGGAGTAGTCAATTGGCATTTTTCTTTGGTTTTAATAATAATAATAATAATAATAATAAAATAAAAAAAATTGTCTAGTTTTTGATAATAATAGAAGAAAAAGATCTTTATTTCCTTGATTTTGTTTATTTTTTGTTGATTTTCTTCCAAATAAATAAGCGCGCGCGGTCAATGGAAATTTCCAGAAATTAATATGAAATTATCAGCCCTGAGTAATGATCATATGATTTTGATATTTTATCATTTTATATATATGTACCCCGGGTTGATTATGTACTTGTGGGGGGGGGATTGTTATTGTACCAGTTTTTTTTTTAAGAAAGGGGACTTTAATTATCGGCAAGATACCCGCTCTTATTAATTTTATTAATAATAGGCTAATTGATTTAAACCTAGTATAAAATAAATAGTATACCATTTATTGCAATATTTGATTTTTCTCCACAATTTGCTTTCATTTCCAAAAAAAAAGAAAAAAAGTCTATATAAAATCATGGACTTTTTCTTTCATTGTACAACTTTTCAACTTTTTTTTTTTAACTCAATTAATTAAATTAATTTAATAATAAATTATGACATTTGATATAGAAGAAGTATTAAGTCAACTTACATTACCTGAAAAGATCAACTTTTTAGCAGGACACGACAACTGGCATACAGCTTCAGTCCCACGTCTTAATATTCCATCAATTCGAGTTTCAGATGGACCAAATGGTGTAAGAGGTGTTAACAATAACGAACAAACACCAGGTGCCATTTTACCTAATGGAACAGCAATAGCTTCAACTTTTGATAAGGACTTGATTTACCAAGCAGGAGAACTGTTGGGTACAGAGGCTAGACATAAATCAGCCCATGTATTGTTAGGTCCAACTACAAACATGCAAAGAGGTCCTAATGGTGGTAGAGGATTTGAATCTTTTAGTGAAGATCCGTATTTGGCAGGAATTGTTACATCTGAAATGATCAAAGGGTTACAAAGCAAGCATGTTGCTGCTACTTTAAAGCATTTCGTTTGTAACGATTTGGAAGATGATAGATATGGTGTTGATTCCATTGTCACTGAAAGAGCTTTAAGAGAAATTTATTTAGAGCCTTTTAGATTGGCTGTAAAGAATTCCAATCCTAAAGCAATCATGACTTGTTATAATCGTGTCAATGGTGAACATGTCTCCAACTCCAAGAAGCTTATCAAGGATTTATTGAAAAGTGAATGGGGGTGGGACGGTATGGTGATGTCTGATTGGTTTGGTACGTATACTAACAAGGAATCTATTGAGAATGGGTTAGATTTAGAAATGCCAGGTCCAGCTAGATTTAGAACCGTTGATGTTGTTTCTCATCAGATTAACACTAAAGAGTTACACATTAACGATTTAGATGATAGAGTTAGAGGTGTTTTGAAATTGGTCAAATATGCTTGTGAATCAGGTATTCCTACTAATTATGGACCTGAAGATACATTAAATAACATTTCAGAAACTCGCAATTTGTTAAGGAAAATAGCTGGTGAATCAATTGTTTTATTGAAAAATGAAGATGATATTTTACCATTATCTAAAGATGAAAATATCGCTATTATTGGTCCAAATGCTAAATTTTCAGCTACAACTGGTGGTGGTTCAGCTTCTTTGACTCCATATTATACTACGACTCCTTATGATAGTATTGTTGCAAAGTTGAGTGAGACACCAATGTATACTGTTGGTTGTCATGCTCATAAGAGTCTTCCTGGATTGGCTGAACATACGATCAATCCAATCACTGGTAAGAAAGGTGTATGTGCATTTTTATATAATGAAGGACCAGAGGTTAAAGATAGAAAACATTTTAAAGAAATGAATTTATTTAATTCAATCAATCAATTCTGGGATGTGGCACGTGACGACGAAAAATATAAGGGAAAAAAATTATATGTTGATATTGTTGGAATTTTAGAAGTTGATGAAGATGGTGAATATGATTTCGGTTTAACTGTTGTTGGTGTTGGTGAATTATTTATCAATGGACAACTAGTTGTTGATAATAAGACCAATCAAAAGGCGGGTGGGACTTATTATGGATATGGTTCTATTGAAGAAAGAGGAAAAATTTCACTTAAAAAGGGTGAAAAATATACTGTTAAGGTTCAATTTCATACTGGACCAACTTATAAAATTAACGATCCTATTGATTTAAGTTCTAGTGGTGTTGCCCTATATGGGTTTGCTAAAAGAATTGATAAGAATGAAGAGATACTTCATGCTGTTTCTATTGCTAAACAAGTTGATAAGGTGATTCTTGTTATAGGAACAAATGGAGATTGGGAAACTGAAGGTGTTGATAGAGAAAATATCAAGTTACCTGGTGCCAGTGATGAATTGGCCATTGCTGTGATTAAGGCTAATCCAAATACTATTATTGTTAATCAATCGGGTACTCCATGTGAATTCCCTTGGATTAAAAATGCTAAGGCTGTTTTACAATGTTGGTTTGGTGGGAATGAATTGGGGAATGGGATTGCTGATGTTCTTTTCGGTGATATAAATCCTTCTGGGAAATTGTCTGTAACTTTCCCTTGGAAATTCCAAGATAATCCTGCTTATTTAAATTTTAGAAGTGATAAAGGTAGAGTTCTTTATGGTGAAGATATTTTTATTGGATATAGATATTATGAGAAATTACAGAGACAAGTCATGTTCCCATTTGGATTTGGTTTGTCTTATACTAAGTTTAAATTTGAAGATTTAACCACTGAATTAAATGAAATTAAGGATAAATTAACAATCTCTGTTAGAATTACAAATATAGGTAAGATTCAAGGTAAGGAAGTTGTTCAAGTTTATTTTGCAGCTAAGAATCCAGATATTATTAGACCTGTCAAGGAGTTAAAAGGTTTTTCCAAGATAGATTTACAATCTGGTGAATCTAAGATTGTCACCTTAGAATTAATCTTGAAGGATTCTTTGTCTTATTTTGACGAATATGAAAATAAATGGTCCTTAAAAGCGGATCAATATGAAGTCTTAGTTGGATCTTCTTCTGATGATATTGAATTGAGAGATATTATCACTGTTACTAAGGCCAAGTTTTGGTCTGGATTATAATAATAGTTCCTATATATATATATATTCTACTTCTTTTTTTTAATTTAAAAATCAATATCACTACAATCACTCATCTCATCAAACCAAATAGGATTTTTAAAAGTATTTTCACTTTGCAATTTATCATCAAAATTTGACTCAAAATCAGTCTGTTGGATTTTCTCATTATCAGTAAAGTTTGATGAACTTTTCGTAGATCTTTTGTTTAATAATTTTAATTTCTTTAAAAGGTTCAATTTTTCCCCATTGATTTTTCTAATCTTTCCAAAATATTGTGCCTTATAGAATTCTCCATTTGATCCAAAATGACCAGATCTATTCATGATAGCCCCTTTTAAATTTAAAATTGATCTACGAATTTCAGGACTAACAATCCCATCACTAAGAAATCTCAATTTTTGAGAAACTGTCATATTTTCTGTTGGAATCAAAGATGAAGTTGAATTCGAGCTAATTGATTTGAAAGGCATTGGCAATGGAGGTGGTTGTTTTTTTAATAATATAGGTTTAACAGCATTTGTTTTAAAACTTGGAGCCCCTGATGATGAATGAGGTCTAATAGATAGTGCTGATGGTACCAATGGTGTTGTTGCTGGTATGGATCTATTGATGGGATTAGAACTGGTAGGACCTGTTACTACTGATTTTGGCTGAAATTGTTGTCTTTGATAAGAAGCTTTTTCACTTTCATGATACTTTGAATACTTAATCTCATTGGTCTTATGAGACCATATTTTCCCATGGTTTCTTGGATCATAGCTTTCACCATAGTATTCTTTAAAAAGGGCATTAATATCGTCTTTCTTCTTCTGTATTTCGGCTTTAAAAGCTTTTTCTTGCTCCTTTGTACAAATTCTTTCTTTAAAATACTTTTCCAGTGTTTCTTGGGTAACACTTGTGAAATCAAAGCTTCCAGTTAAATCAGGTAGAAGAAATTCTCTTTCATTATTTTGGAAATAAATGATATTTTCAGCAAGTTTAACTAATTGATATAAGAAATCAGAGGTCACGTGAATTTTTGTTGGAAACAATTCCAATTTCTCTTTGGTTTTGAAAAAAAACATCCCAATAGAAAGAACTATAAGATCTTCAGGATAATACATGATCGATATCTGTGTAAGACTGATGGATTCAAAAAATCTCTTTGCACCACTGTTCAAAACTGGTGGCATTCCAAAACTGGGGAAATAAACAGCATAATCAACAATTTGGAAATCAAATGCCAAAGTGTTCATAAGATGTTTCTCCACAAAGGGAAGATTCTGTTTGAGTTCTTGAAATCTTCGATCTTTATTATCAATAGGAGGAAGTACCTTACCATGTTTATCAGAACCAAACTCAGATTGACAAACTGCAAGAACCAAATGATCTGAAGGGACTCTATAATCCAAATGTCTACAAGCAATCTGTATTAGTAAAGTGGAAATTGATATGGCTTCATTTTTGAAAATAACCATCATTTGACGAACTCTGTGAAGTAAAATATGGGACATAAAGATCACACTAAATGGTAATCTAAGATTACGACAAGTATGTCTGATAAGTTTAGAAAGTCGGGCATAGAACAAAAGCTCATACTTCTTGCGGTCATGGTTAATATCAAGTGAGACTGATCCTAAATTCACAGAAGGATCTAACATTGGACTGTTGTTTAAATCCTCAATTGTAAATATCCAATTACATTCATTGTATGGTCGTATTCTGTACATTTTTTTTTTTTTATTATGAACTTGTGCTTGTTTGATGTTTTGAAGAAGTAAAAA